>JBBHKE010001396.1:0-92295 GCA_037447655.1 Zygnema cylindricum | reverse complement strand
TGACACACTTCAGGACACACGTCGGTAAATGAGAAACTCTACAAAGATCCGTTCGTACTATTCAGACTTACCACAAAGACCGAGGTGTCACATAAAAGTTTCATCTTGGATGAAACTTCGAAATAATGGACGGTGAAGATTTGCTGCCGACGGAAGGTGGTCATCCGGGACCACGTCTGTAATTATTTGACGTGTTTATACACGGTGTACTGTGACGTTACTTATCTCTAGTTTGTACAGAAGCGTGTTTTGTTTGATTAGTGTCTAAGTTCAGATTCTTTCTGTATGACATACAGTGACATATTCAGGTATCCTCCTTTCAGATAGTAGATATTGTTGATGCATGGCTGGTATGTCTTCTTTGCTTAGTTAGAGTAGTGAGTGGCTGCTAGCTCTTAGAAGAATAGATCTTTTAGGTATAAATATAGGACTTAGCCATTTCAGAATTAGGAACTTGTTGTATCAAAATTATGTTGTGTCATTTTTGATATATTTGACTGAGAATATTTCTCAGATCTGTTTGCAGATTTCTGTGTAAATTTGCACTTGTGTTCCTTTGTGTATTATCTGCATTGTGTCAGATTTGTAGGCCATTTGGTTCCCTAAATTGTCTTTGGTTGTGTTCCAAAGTTGTGTGTATTTTTTTTGAGTATCTGTGAGAGCTTCTAGCTTATCTGAATTCTGTGATGACTACTCCAGTATCATCTTCATCTTCAGTTGGTGTAGTAGTCACAGAACAACAGAGTACGGTGGGGCGTGAAAGATAACAAACCAAACAAAATATACAAACAACAAGAGTGTTCCTCCAAAAATTCAATATATTAAACACAATGCAATTACAACTCCCTTTCTTTCTCATTTTTACTTTTGACCTTTCTACGCCTCCTTCAAAAGCTACGCCTCCTAAAGATAATTGAACCACTAAGACTTAACAAATATATATATATATATGTACACAACTAAAAACGCGTAAGAGTCAAAGCGGTGAAATAAATGACCGACAAGTGCGAACCGTCTTGAACTACACGGTACGACTAGAAAAGTGAACCAAGAACCAACTTAAACCACACGATACGACTAGAACTTACGTGAACCAAAAACGACCAAACAATTTCCACGTCACCTCTACAGTACTACTCAAACTTACGTGAAACGAAACAAAACGAACAATCACTTTCCACGTCACTTCATCCAGCGACAAAACTACTTCCTCGCTGGTCGTCGCTGCTTTAGCTACGAGAATGTCTCGTCGCTAAACAAGTTCTCAGTCAAGGCGTACTCTCCTTGGACACGCATCGTTACAAAGAACGAGACGTTCTCAAATGTCCGTCTGTAGTTTCACATATACACCGGATCACCAAGATGAGACGCGAAAATTCATCTACTTTGCCAAATTAGGAATACGGACGACGAACAAAGACCGCCATAAAATTTTGATGAAGAAGGACCACAGTCAAGTTTGGATGACTCGGCATGTCCGGTTTACGTCTGTGTAAGTATTTGTTAGATTTTCCTTTTTGATAATTAGTTGATTAGTGTAGAATGATATTTTTTTGACATACCTTGTGTTATTCGGGCATACCCACATTTGTTTAGGTATAATCTATATATTTTACAGTGAGTATGCCTCTGTACGTCTGCAAGGCATCCGATTGGACAACAGATTCAATACACCGCGAATCGTAATTAGAGTAAATACCGCTAATTCAATCGCCCTAAATTTCAAGTCTATCACGTTAAACAGAGTAAATGATTCTAAATTTTTCATTATACTATTTAAGGTACTTTTTGAATAAGCGTTAATAACCTTAATACAGTGTCGTTTTAAATAGTGTGGCGTACGGTCGGTGTCTGGCCGTGCAAAATTGTACTTTATTAAGTAAAACAGTAAAAATAATGATTTAATACAGGTTGTTATCATGTACCTCTATAATGTTAGTTGTTTCATCTTCTTCTACTCCTGTTGTTGTCACAAAACAAGAAGATGCACACTAAAAATCTTCCCCCCAAAAATTTGGATATACACATTTATCGACCATCAAAGACCGAGCACTTTCAGTCAAAGTCCGGTTAAGCCTTTCAGCAACTTCATTTTGTTCCGCTGTGTAAGGACCAGTAAACTGGTGAGAGGTTACATTTTTTCTAAGGTAATTAGCGAATTCACTGGAAACATACTCCCCGCCATTATCAGACATTAGAGCGAGGATAAGTTTGCTGTGAAGTTTTTCCGCCCAGATCCGAAAGTGGTTGAAATGAGTAAAGACCTCCCTTTTATCCTTCATCAATTAGACCTGCCTAGATATGGAGTAGTCATCTAGATATGGAGTAGTCATCTGTGCAGGTTACGAGGTACCTGTTGTCGCCAAGTTAGGGAACCTTTGCAGGCCCCCCATACATCTGAATGGATGAGTTCAACAAGATTATGGGTTCGGTGATCCGTGACCTTAGGTAAGGGAAGCGTATGGAGCTTGCCCAAGGCACATCCATCACAAACAATAAATTCATTTTGACAAAGTTTAACCCCTTCTATCATGTCATTTTTGACCATCCTTTCCAATTTGTCATTATGCACATGGTTGAGCCACTTATGCCACAAAAAATTATCACATAAGTCACTCGAATACACAAAATGTTTTTCATTAGTCAGGTCTATCCGTTACAAATAGTTCGGGCCTCTTGTCCTTTTGGCTGTTATCTTTCCATCTCTGCTCATTACATTTTTCCTTTTACTCTACAAGACATCAACCCCTCTACTTTTTGCAACAGAAGTAGAAAACATGTTCTTTTTGAACTTAGGCACATACAATACATCATGCAAATTTCTTTGAACCATCTGACCATTAATTTCACATTGCACATCTACTTCTCCTTGTGCACTAGACTCTACACTAGAGCCACAAACATAGTAGATATGCTTAGTATGGATAGATTGCAAATTCTTAAAGAAGATTTTTTTTTGGCACATGTAGGAAGATCTGTCGTAGTCCATGATCCAACCAAAGTACTTCTCCCCCTCCATGAGTTTGGCGAGAGCAAAGAACTCGGTAATGTCAATTTTGGGAAAATTGACAGATGGCTTGTCTTTCTCTTTAGCCTCCAATTCCTTAGTATCGTTAGAGAAAGCAGCAATTTTGACCGGTGATTTTGGTGATGAAGTCGCCACCCCCTTGTTGTCTATAGCCTATTTCAGCCATGGATTACTCACGGAAACACCCACAGACTACCTCAAAAACAGCTGTGTTTCAGACAGCACAGATTACTCCAAACTGAACAAAATCACCTCAAACTGCACCAATAAGCATTATACCATATACACTATAAACTCCCAAATTTACAGCTGAATCCACCAAGGCATCTAGAAGATATAGGCTCCAGAGTTTCACAAAAACGCCTGACAGCTTCACACACTAACCACTTAGACTGCTCACAGAATCTTACAGAGATACTGGAATACAATGAAACTTCACACACATATATATTCTATATCATAGAATACCTCCACAAAGTTTCACCTGAAAGCACCAAACAGAGTGATCACACCAACAGGTCAAAGATGCAGAAAACAGTATGCCATTGCTTTGATAAACTTGACTGCGATACATAAAATAATCTAAGTCCTGCAAGTTATACTCAGAGTACGGAGGCATACCAGCCGTACTGTATCTACTCTAATAACCTAAGTAGTCAAAAGGAGAAACCTCTGTTGTACAGAATATTTACACCGTACTCTTCGTATGTCAAAAACCAAGCTACCACTAAGCAACTACTAAGCTACCACTACCGTACAATCATCATTACTCGAGATCTATCCTAGTCATATTATCCGCAGCTGCACTAGCTGCGCAGGCTGCGCTCGCTGCGCTGACTGCGCTGGCTGCGCTTGTCCGTACGGATCATACAAAAAGCCGCAGCTACGTTGACTTAACTGCGTCGCAGCTCCGCCGTACCGGCGGCGCCTATTCAATTTATTTTACATCGGATCGCTTCGCGATCCGTCGTCCATTTGTCACAGCTTGTTCACACCACTCAATGAGTCTTTGACGTCACTTTAATTATATCAATCCGTTCGCTCCCCCAATCCGTGAATCTATTCAAACCTCCATATTAAATCCAATTAGCAGTTACGGGCAAACTATCTCGTACGCACGAAACTGACTTTTCAAAACAACACTCCCCCGAAAATTTAGTTTCGTGCACTCAGAAAAATATGCAGCGTGTAATGCTATGTTGCTACGCTGCGCTAGTTTGACATCGCAGCGCAGTATGAATACAAAGTGCAGCGTGTACTGCTATGTTGCTACGCTGCGCTAGTTTGACATCGTAGTCCTAACTGCTGCTCTTTTTCACCTTTAACTTCCTCCTCATAGCCTCATCTACTGAGACTAAAGCTTTCAAATTCTACACTCCCCTAAAGCTTTAGACTCATTAGTCCATGCTGTACGCAAATGTTTCCACTCTAATGTATAAACAAAAGAATAAAAAAAAAAAATTTAAATATTCAAAATTCTGTATCAGCCTCCACTGTTCATCATACAATAAATTTAGCAAAAACACCACATCACCAGTGCTTTGTCGACGTCGCCATTGCTCTTGCAGCCCTCTGCCAATTCCCAATTCCCAGTCGCTTGCTGCCTTCTTGCAAGAAGTGTCCTGTAATAACTCCCCTTACGCCATAAATGCATAACCCCTGGATGTTTAGTTGCCTGTACCTGGAATAAAATAATCAGCGTGTAAGTGTCATACCGCACCACTCCTTTTGCTGCGCCGCTATGTTGCGTCGTTGTTCGCGACGCGAACTTCTTCTGATGATTCTCCACTGCTTTCGCTGCGCTCTGCCATGTCTCCCGAAATTTTCGTTCCTGAACAAGTCATTGCTTCCACCACCTCCTTCGTCTTAAAAAAAGAAACATAAATAAATCTTTTTGTTTCTTTTCAACTAACTCAACAAGGAAGAATACAAATCTAAAGTCCAACCAAAAACAAATAGAATGTCAAACAAAGTTGTCTTTATAAGCCATGCCTGTAAAATAAGTTTTTCCAAAACTAAGATTTCTCTAAATTCACATTCTTCAGAAATATCCTCCAGAAAATCATTTCTCCCGCTCTCTTTTCTTGATCACTTTCTGAGCATGTTTTCTTCTACCCTTGATCCTTTGAATATTACATCTTCTTTTTGTTTTCTTCATGTTCTTTTGTCTTGTTTGAAAGTTTACATTTCTATCACAATTTTCTACTCGTTTAAAGTCACAAATACTAGTTTTCTGTTTCACCTTTATGTTTTTCTCCATAGATTTGCTACTTCCATCAACTTCATTCATTTGAGAAATTTTAATTTTGATTCTTCTTTTTTTCAGCTGCACTCTTTTAACTTTTGCATTTCTATTACAATTTTCAATCTCACAAACTTCTTTTCTCACTCCAATTTTTTGAACAGTTTTTCTTTGTTTTTCTCCTAGTTCACCAATTTTCACGGCCACCTTACTTCTAGTTTCTACTTCTAAGTGTCCATCTCCTCCTTCAACTCCTCTTGCTTTAGTTAACAAACTTTCTTGTAAGCAATTTTCACTCACAGATTTTTCACTTGATAAGGTCACAGAAATCGTGTCCTTCTCTCTTTCGTCCTTCACCACACTATCTTCGGTGAAATAACTCCTTCCACCAGTTTCCACATTATACACCTCATTCCTAATTCCAGTTTTCTTCATATCTTCGCCCGGTCCTTCTAGAAAAATTGGGTTTAGTTTATTAGTCTTTATGTTTAAGTATTTTTCGGCTTCCACTTCCAAGTGACCTTCACTTCCTCTAATTTCTCTTACTTCAAACAACTCTTCCTCCTGTATGACCTTTATAGTTACAAGCTCTCTTAGAGAGAGAGGTACCTAAATATTACTAAGTCTCGGTCTGCCTACTCACGACTACCTACTATTAAACCCTAGTCCAATAGGAACACTATAAAGTACAAGAACATACAATGGGCGATGTACTTATTGTACGACCATTGTACAACAAGGTCTACAAGGTGACACCTGTCATATCGGAAGCCATGGTTCCTCCTCCCATCTTCTTCGGTATCAAATAATGTGGCGCCACATGGCACCGCGTGACGCTATATCCGTATGCCGCCAAAAAGCTCACTTCGCGTGGCGGCTATAATGCTGGCCGTCCGATCAAAACATATTTTACACGGTTCAGATTCACGTACATGCACAAATTGCTCCTTTTGGTTAGTCTGCTGTTAATTAGCTGTTTTGTTAATGTTTAGATATTTATGAAACCCGTCACGTGTATCGTTTGGTAATGCCTTAATGGTTAAGGCGTAAGGCTATAAAGAATCTAGAAGTCACAGGTTCAAATCTAGACTTACATCATTTTAGCCAAAATCCTCTTAGCTGCGAAAACTGCCACTTTCTAAATATGGCGGCAGCCATGGCGCGCCTTTGATCCTTACTCTCTTTCTTTAAAACAAAACTAAAATAGGGAAGTGAACTATTAATTACCTCTTTTCAACAACTACAAGGAGATATTTTCCCTGGTCATCAAGTTTCTCTATGTCCAGATACTTCTCAGTATGGCGGCAGCATAAGACATGGAAGTACATCAGATGGACATCACGACAGCCTTCCTAGATAGAGAGTTGGAAGAGGAAATTTTTATGCGACAGCCCGAAGGATTTATGGAGCAAGGGGAGGAGAGCAAGGTATGTCAATTGATCAAATCTTTGTAAAGGCTGAAACAGGCGCCCCAACAATGGAATAAGAAGCTCGATGAGTTTCTTACAGGTTTGGGATATATTTGGATCAGCTCAGATCACTCGATTTATTTGTTTGAAGATGAGGAAGGAATTATTTTTATTGCAATTTATGTTGATGATTTGCTTGTTTTAAGCAAATCTATGGATAAAATAAATAAGATGAAAAATGATGTTAAAGGAAGATTTGAGATGAAAGATATAGGAGAAGCAAGGTAAATTTTGGGAATTTAGGTAGAGAGAGACAAAAAGATAATAAGATTAACTCAGAAGGAAGCCATTGGAAACATGTTAGAGAGATTCCAAATTGATAACGCTAATTATTGTACCACTCTAATGGAACTAAAGAAGGGAAGTGAGGGGAGTAAGAAAATGGGAGTTATAATCTTTGATGATGAGTTAGGTCTTGAAGAGAAAAGATTTATGCAGACAATTTCTTATAGGAAAGCAGTGGGTAGCCTAATATATTTCATGAAATGTACCCGGCCAGACATAGCTGCAGCTTTAGCAGTACTAATTAGGAGTCTGAATGCTCCCACTGAGATAGATTGGGAGGCAACTAAGAGAGTCCTTAGATATCTCATAGGGACTAGAGATCTATGGTTGCATTTGGGTGGGAACAACATTGACATCACCACTTGGAATGATGCCAGTTATGGGGATGCTCCTATGAAAAGATGCACGTCTAGATTTGTATTGTATGTGGGTGATGGGGCTTGCTACTAGAGCTGCAAGCAGCAAAAGGTCATTGCTCAGTCCACCATGGAGGCTGTGTACTTGGTTTCTTGCTCTATTGTAAAAGAATTAATGTGGGTCAAGTCTTTGCTTGGTGAGCTTCGTCATCGTAAGACTGGTGTCCAAAAGGTGTTTTGTGATAATCATGCAGCCATTGCCATTTCTGCCTATCTTAAACATCACTTTAAAGCCAAACACATGGACATTAGACTTAGCTTTCGTTAGGGAGAAAGTAGAAAATATGATAATCAGTTTGGAATATATACTATATAGTGAAATAGTAGCATATATGATGACCAAACCTGTGCATTCCCCTTAACTATTTTTTTGCAGGGAAAAGTGTGGTCTTAAAATAAAGAGTGACTAGAAAAAAATGAGAGTGTAGAAATTAAAAGTTCTTTTTGTATTTTCCAGGTTTTGTAAAAGATAAAATGCAGAAAAACAGCAGAGGCAGTCAACCTCTAACTCCCCTGGTCAACTCCCACACTTGTCGCAGTCACTGAAAGTTGGAGAAAGAGCTAAAGCCATGGTTGCCCTTGCTATCAAGAGGGAGACAGGGAGTAGATTGGTAGATTTACCAAAATAGTACTTGACGGGCCTAGAATTTGAACCTAGTACCTGCTGCCCGTCAAAGCTGCCAATAACCGATAGCTTTATCCAATTAGTCTAAGACCAATGCTACATGATATACGGTTAGATAGCTTTATAAATGTTTACACATAGACTATTTCATTTAAAGGCATATTTGTACATATATACAGTTTTTATTGCACGGGATACGGAACATCTCGAAACAGATACCGCGCATTTTGTTTCGAAAGCGAAACAAAAATCGCGCAAGTATTTATGACGGCTACGATTGAAATCCGTTTTTGATCGGACGACCGCGAAGAATGTCGAGATCGCAAAATAATATTTTTGGCGGTTTGCGGTCAACACCACATCGATTGACACGTGGCACAACCATATTGGATAACGGCGTCTTTGGGGATAAGAGGAACGAATAAAAATATGACATGGAACGATACCACTTATAGGGACAAGTCTAGCAAACGCTCCACTACTGGATACATTTTGAAAATTAGGAGCAAAACTTGTTGCTGGAGTAGCAAACTTCAAAAATTGATAGCTTAGTCAAAAATGGAGGCGGAATACATGGTTGCGAGCTCAACCGTCAAGGAGCTTTTATGGGTAAATTCTCTCATAAAAAAAATCCATTATATAAAAGATGGTCCCCAAATAGTGTGGTGTGGCATAAGGCTGCAATTGCTATTGATTCTAATCCCAGTCATCACTTCAAGAGTAAACATATTGATTCTAAATTACACTTTGTGAGGGAGAAAGTGATCGGAAGGGTCCTGAAACTTAGTTACTTGTTGGTTGAAAAAATTGTAGAAAAGATATGATGACAAAACTATTGCCTACACGGAGAGGCTTATGGTCTTAGTGTGTAGTGGAGTCTAAAGCTTTATGGGAGTGTTGTTTTTGAAATCTTTAGTCCTCTCTATACCTTGGGTGTGAGGAGAGAGAGGCCATTCAACACTTAGAATATTTTTTTGGTAAGTTCGGACAAAAACAACCAAATTTGCAGTTACATCACATAGTGAGGAGTACACTAGGGCGTAAATTATTTGGACAAGCATCGTCACAAAAAAGGAGACGTTATTGAATGTCCGTCTGTGGTTTCACAAATAGATTGGAGCACCGAGATGAGACGCGACAATTCATCTACATTGCCAAAGTAGGTATACGGACGACGAACAAAGACCGCCAAAAAATGTTGATGAAAGAGGACCATAGTCAGTTTTGGATGACTAAGGGTGAAGTTCCATCAGGCGAAAAGTGGCGTAGTTTACAGAAATCCACGACTCTCCATACGAAATCGTACTACCTATTTTGTTTTTATACGAAAAACAACATTACAAAGAATCTTGCCGATACTCTCCGAAGGTCTTGGAGGTAATACTGGCTGTCGGATGTTCATCTGCGAGGAATTCGCTTCATTTTTCTTTGTAACTGTCAACCCACCTTGAAGAGGTGGGTTGGCACATACAGAAAAAAAAATTCGTGACACGTTGGAGGATTAAGCTTTATGTCATGATGGAAAACCAACGAAAAATCTTAAGATTTGCACATGACACGCGCTTTCCAAAATACAACCGAAAATAAAAACGAAATTTCGTGACATTCCTTCGTCACGCTATTTTCGGTAAATTTTGATCGTCACACTATTTCTCTCAAAGCACTTTCGTTATGTTTGAAAACAAAAAACCCCAAAAAATGAGATGGCGTACAGACTGGCGTCTGCAAAAAGTATAAAAGTTCACGCGGGTACATGGTACGCAAGTGAAGATTTGAAGTTAAGTTTGTCAGTCCTAAAAATGTGAAAGATATTCACTTTCTGCATGGCGCCACTCAATGTATAACACATGTATTACAGACTCTACGTGATGAAACTTCAACTTAATCGACCCGGTCTGTAGAGTGGCCATATGATTACAAAAACGTATGATGGAACTTCACCCTAAGTATGTCGGGTTTACGTTTGTGTAAATATTTTTTAGATTTTCTTTTTTGTTAGTTAGTTGATAAGTGTAGAATGATATATTTGTGACTTACCTTGTGTTATTCGGGTATACCCACATTTGTTTAGGTAGAATGTAGATATTGTATGGTTAGTATGCCTTTGTACGTCTGCAAGGCATCCGATCTGCAAGGCATCCGATTGGACAACAGATTCAGTAGTGTAGTCTATTAGCGTATATGAGTAGACCTTAGTCATATTAGCGTATATGAGTAGAACTTAGTCATTTTTGTAGTTATGAACACTTTTGTTTCAAAAACTGTGTGCATTGTTTTTGATAACTTTGACTGATAATATCTCTCAAAACTGATGCAATATTGCTATGCAAATTTGCATGTGTGTTCTTTGTTTTCTATCTACAGTGTGGTAAATTTTTACACCTATTGTATGTCTATTTTGTGTTTTGTTGCTTGTGAAGTTGTTGGTTGGATCGATCTTTTGTGAGAGCTTTCAGCTAGTTTACTTCTATGATGATAACTGTATCATCTTCTTCTACTCATGTTGCTTTCACAAAACAACAAGATGCACACTAAAAATCTTCCTTCTAAAACTTTGGATCTACACATTTAGCAACCATCATAGACCGAGCACTTTCAGTCAAAGTCCGGTTAAGCCTTTTAACAACTCCATTTTGTTCCATTGTTTAAGGACCATTAAACTCCATTTTAATCCCTTGTGTAAGGACCAGTAAACCGGTGAGAGGTTGCATTTTTTCTCACGTAATTAGCAAATTCATGGGAAACATACTCCCCTCCATTATCAGACATTAGAGCAAGGATAAATTTGCCATGAGGTTTTTCCACGCAGATCCAAAAGTTGTTGAAGTGAGTAAAGACCCCTCTTTTATCCTTCATCAAGTAGACGCGCCTGGATATGGAGTCTGTGTAGGTTACGAGGTACCCGTTGCCGCCAAGTTAGGGAACCTTTGCAGGCCCCCATACATCTGAATGGATGAGCTCAAGAAGATTATGGGCCTTGGTGATCTGTGACCTTAGGTAAGGGAAGCCTATGAAGCTTGCCCAAGGCATATCCATCACAAACAATAGATTCATTTTGACAAAGTTTAACCCCTTCTATCATTTCATTTCTGACCATCCTTTCCAATCTGTCATTATGCACATGGTTTAGCCACTTATGCCACAAAACATTATCAGATAAGACACTGGAATAGAGGAAATGCTTTTCATGAGTCAGGTCCATTTGGTACAATTTTTTTAGGCCTCTTATCCCTCTGGCATCTATCTTTCCATCTCTGCTCACTACCTTTTTCCTTTTACTCTGCAAGACATCAAACCCTCAAACCCTCTACTTTCTGCAACTGAAGTAGAAAACATATTCTTTTTGAACCCAGGCACATACAATACATCATGCAAAGTTCTTTAATCCATCTGACCATTAATTTCACATTGCAAATCTACTTCTCCCTGTGCACTAGACTCTACAGTAGAGCCACAATCATAGTAGATCTACTTAATAGGGATAGATTGCAAATTCTTAAAGAAGATTTTTTTTCTGGCACATGTGAGAAGACCTGTCGTAGTCCATGATCCAACCGAAGTCCTTCTCCCCCTCCATGAGTTTGGCGAGAGCAAAGAACTCGGTGTCGTCAGTTTTGGGAAAACTGACTGTAGATGGTTTGTCCTTCTCTTTAGTCTCCGGTTCCTTAGTATCGGTAGAAAAAGCCGCAGTTTTGACCGGTGATTTCGGTGATGAAGTCGCTACCCCCTTGTGCCGCTATCCGCTTAGGAAAATAGTTGTTTCACAAGGTTTTATATAAGTAGGGCATTGCTTATACGGATGGCCCTTTAAATAGCAATAGACACACTTGTCAAATTGCTGAAAATTTTGGAAGCCATGAGATCCCTCTCTCTTCTGAAACTAGACATTTAAAGCTGCAGTTGGCTTTCTTGATCTGATAGAAAGGTTTTTAGCTTCTTCTTTAATAACTAGTTCAATTGCTACAGCTA
Organism: Zygnema cylindricum; assembly: GCA_037447655.1. NCBI lineage: Eukaryota > Viridiplantae > Streptophyta > Zygnematophyceae > Zygnematales > Zygnemataceae > Zygnema > Zygnema cylindricum. Next base: position 80,261 of record JBBHKE010001396.1, on the reverse strand, counting down.
TATTCCATGCAGATTTACCTAGCTTTTTTTGACTATCAGAGGCTCCATTATATGTTTTAGGAAGGCCTCTCATCAAAATCATCGATTCGTGATAAGGGGGACAGGTTCCCCCTGAGCAAGCATTTTCAGCTAACAACAATCTGAGGCCTTACAATATTCAGCCATGTTGCCTTCTGTATGCTTTTAGTGCTATATATTTCCTGCACTAATAAATGTTGTGTCATGTTGTGCATTAGTATGTAAATAAGTATCCTTCAGAGATTTCCAATTTTTTTATGCCTTTTTAATTTGAATATGGGCCATGTGAAGCCCTTTGGAGATCATTAATTTTATAAGATGAAGAGCTTGCTGATTCTTTCTGCCCCCGTCAGCATCCGATTCAACCATAGTGCCACTTACTACATCAAAAAGTTTTACTTGAATAAAGTGGGACGCTACCAAATTAACCCAATACAAATACTCTTGAACATTAAAAAACCAATATCCGTGAGGTTGGGCCCGTGACTTGTTGTTCCCTGACAATAGGAGTGGGAGAAGATGATACAGTTGTCATCACAAAAGGAAACAAGCAAAAAGCTCCGACAGAAAACCGATTCAACCAACAACTTCAACAAGCAACAGAGCACAAAATAGACGCACACAAGGTCTATAAATCTATCACAATGTAGATTTGACAACAAAGAACACACATGCAAATTTACACAAAAATAATGCATCAATTGTGCGAGCAATCCTCAGTCAAAGTAGTAAAAAACAATGCATACAGTTTTTGATACAAAAATGTTCCTAACTACAAAAAGACCAAGTCCTACTCATATACACTTACAGGCTACACTACTAAATCTGTCGTCTGTCGTCCAATCAGATGCCTTGCTGAAGTACGGAGGCATACTAACAGTACACTATTTACCTACTACACCGTGAATCGTTATTAGCGTATAGAAATTATTAGTGTATATAATGATTTAGTGTCATTTACGCTAATTTGTGTATCAATACCATTTTCAAAAAAATGTTTTATTGTAATTTCTCCATAACGCCCCTTGTTTCCAGTACATGGCTAGTCTCCTCCGATTGTCCTCAGGAGGACACTTAGCGCTTCCTGGATGCATGTATTGGTCCACTTGTAAAGTCGGAGTCGATCCACGACGGACGTGAAGTTATAAAGTTACATGTTGCAAATGGCTTGTACCTTTTGACATCAAAGCCACCCTGTTCGACGACAAAAAAATCTTGGTTGTAGGACATCCTGTGACGCCTCCTTCATAAATGTGCGATACAACGATAATACATTCACGTACAACTGGTACATTCTTGGACATTTGTACAAACTTTAATTTTGCAACGGTTTTCGTGGCCGTTGGTACGACAACAACCTTAAGAACGTTCAGATTGTACATTAGCTGACGCTACTAGATATTTTAATCGGCGTCATCCCGTACACATACGCAGTTTCGATTTTGTCCTTTTGGAAATGATGATGCTCAACAGGATCATACGTGGTACCAATCGCAATCTAACACCTCATTCACTGGCACAACTTGATGGAAGGGTGTTACAAATATTACTGCCAGTAAACGTGTTCGTACGATTACTGGGAACGCATGATGGAAGGTTACCCTAAGTCCTACTCATATACACTTACAGACTACACTACTACATCTGTCGTTTGTTGTCCAATCAGATGCATTGTTGAAGTACGGAGGCATACTAACAGTACACTATTTAGTATTTACCTTGTACCTAAACAAATGTGGGTAAACCCGAAATTACTCAAGGTATGTCAGAAATGTATCATTCTACACTAATCAACAAATTAGAAAAAAGACAAATCTCTGTTCTAACAAATATTTACACTGACGTAAACCCGACATGCTGAGTCAATCAAACTTGATTGTGGTCCTCCTTCGTCAGCATTTGTCGGCAGTCTCTGTTTGCCGTCCCTACACCTAATTTGGCATTGTAGATGAAATGCCGCGTGTCATCTCGATCCTTAGGTGTATTCGTGAAACAACAGATAGATACTCGGGAACGTCTCCTTCCTCATGACGACATGTGTCTCGAGCATGTATGCATCAGTGTACTCCCCACTGTGTCACTGTAACACTTAATTTGGTTCATACTGAACCATACTAACCAGAAATATTCTAAGTCCTGACCGCCTCTCTCTCCTCACACCGAGGCATAATACTGAACCATACTAACCAGAAATATTCTAAGTCCTAACCGCCTCTCTCTCCTCACACCGAGGCATAGAGAGGACTAAAGCTTTCAAGACAACATTTAGTACCATGGAAAAATTAATATCACTTCTAGAGTGTAGGTATTTTTCTCCTTTTGACCACAAAATAGCATCGATAATCGCAACACTCATTCTTTAGTGGGTTAAAAATTTAGCCACGCCATTTGGAGCTAATTGATAATTTTAATAACAAAAGTATAAACTCCATACTGATAATTTTTGAATTAAATTTCACAACATTGACATAAACTCCACGATAATTTTTTTTTTCTCTAATAGAAATTTACAGCATAGTATATTTGTGTGTGGAGGTTACTTTTCTGGAAACATATAAAAAAAGATTATAAGTAGCTCACTGAATTCTGTCTAAAACTATGTGGCACTTTAATTAACTTTCAGGGTTTCGTAGGGATTTAGTGAATTTTTTTCTATTTATTTCCCGGATGATTCCCAACAGCAACTCACTTGTATTCCTCACTTGTATTTCCACTTTTAGGGCATTGCAAATATTAAAATAACAGTTCATGTTTTTCAATAACAGTTAAAAATTTCAATAACGGTTTGAATTTTTCATCAACAATTCATGTTTTTCAATAACAATTCATATTTTCAAATGACACTTGACATTTTTCAATAACAACTCATATGTTTCAATGAGAAATCATATTTTTTAATGACAATTCCACATTTTAAATGGATTTCCATATTTGAAATTTCACTGCAGTTCACTTTGTCTATCTTTTTTTTTCTCCCCCTCCCCTACCCCCCACCCCCGCCCGCCTCTTTTTTTTCCTTTTCCTTATCCCCTTTGTTCGCCAAAAAAGACTGTCCTTACAGACTCCATCATCAGTGTAAGTATTTCTTTTTTCTACTTCCTTTTTTGACGAGAAGGACATCCTAACCTTTTCCTTTCCCTTTTCCATTTCATTTTTCTTTTCCCTTTCCTTTTCCATTTCCTTTTCCTCTTTCCTTTTTTTTTTTCAGAAAGGAAATGGAGTCCGTAAACGGTTAAGAGAAAATAGCCTCTGAGGGCTCCTGGGCTCTCTCTCGTCTCACTTCCTCTCCCTCTCTCTCTCAAATTGAGAGGAGGTGGGGCACAAACTCAAGTCAGACTGACAGCAGAGATAGACTTCACAGAGACTTCACAGAATAGCTCAGATGCACAGGGAGGAGTAGGTTCTCTCCCTCTCCCTCTCCCTCTCCCTCTCCCTCTCCCTCTCTCATTGTTACGGTATGTTTCTTTCTTTTTCATTATGTGTAAGTGTCAAAAAGTCCATCATTGCTACTCAAGCTCAAAAGTGCTAATTCTCAACTTATTTCTAAAAAAAAAAAAAAAAAAATTGGAAGTGGTCTTACAATAACTCTTTATCGTGTTCAGCTTCTATTTTCGTTAACAATCCAACCATCGCTAGTCTTATCCTTGTTTGTCTAATGGCCTCAACTCTTGAATAATGTCGTACTCTTTCACCCCTGTGACCACTCAATTCTCTAAAAGGAACAATTATCATATTTTTCTTTTACTTGTATGCAATGTTGTTAACTCGTTTTTGCTCCCAGGGAAACAAATTGTAGTATGTTGGGTCTGGTTCATTAAACCATTCGTCCAAAAACTGTAAATCACAAATAACCAAATGGTTTATAATCAGAAGTCATCACCATTTTCTTTAAAGATATACCTAAATCTCCGTTTGCTAATTTTTGTTATGAGTTATTCCATGCATGTTATAAGACATACCAAATTATTCAAATATATATAAAATGTCACAACAATCTTTTCCATACTGAATTCTGTACTACATCGTGTACCACTATTAGCTTTAATGTTTCTTTCGGTCTTTAGACTCATTTTTCTCCGTGCACTCTTGTCGATAGTGATAGAAAGGTAAAGTTCTACCTTCTCCAAATGAAAATCGGACACTAGTGCACGTTAAAAAGTTGATTTCAGTGGCGAGAAAAATATTAACATTAATAGCGATACACGGCTTACTTTCCTTCAAACAAACGATAATAATCTCACCTGATGTGTTAAAGTCGAGTTTCGTAACATGAACTGCCCTGCATTTATAAAACCGAAAAAACATTTTATTTTATCTTCAGGTTCGTAAAAGAAAACATCCGGCTGGGAAGGAATTCTCCCTCCACATGCACAATCTGTATTATCTCCGTTTCTTGGAAATAAAGCGATTAAACCATCTTCAACTTCTGGCGATTCTAGAAGGTTTTTGGGCAACTGCAGAAACCAGATTTGTGTTGTCATATTGACATTTAAGTGTTTAAGGTAATCAAAATAAGTGGGTTCAGTAATTCGATGCAACCAGGATTCGATCGACAAATTTTGGCCGTTCATTGCAAAATAAGCATCAGAATCGATAAAAAAAACCCATTGACAACAGCATTGGAGTTGAGCTTTCGCGAATAGGACCTGCAAAAAGAGAAAAAATAATAATGTGTATAAGGGCAAGAATGAAAGTTGCATTCAATTTGATATTTTTTAAATCAGGATAATTTAGAACCCAAACTTTTGTTCACCAGGTAAAGCAATTCATATTGGTAATGTTAGAAATTATCAATATCTGTATACGAAAGCTTGATACTTGATGTTTTCTTGCATACGGAAGAATTTAATTATGAATATTAACATGTATTATACAACATGTTGTTGCATACAATATGTTATTGAAAGGCAGATTTTAGCTACTTGACACTCAAATTCTCTATATGAACCTTATAAGACCTGACAGCCAAAAGTTTCGCAATTCTCGTTAAGAAACGGAAAGGAAATGACACAAAAAAAAAGAAAGGCTGGGGTAAGAAAAGGAAAAGGAAAGGAAAAGGAGAAGGAGAAGGAGAAAAGGAGAAGGAAAAAGAGAAGGAAAAGGAGAAGGAAAAGGGAAAGGAAAATGGAAAGGAAAAGGAAAAGGAAAAGGCAAAGGCAAAGGTAAAGGAAAAGGAAAAGGAAACGGAAAAGGAAAAGAAAAAGAAAATGGAAAAGGAAAGGGAAAATGGAAGGAAGATATGAAAAAAAAAAAAAGAGAAGATAGTAAACCATAACAAAAAAAAGAACAAGAACAAGAACAAAAACAACAAAAAAAACAAAAACAAATGCAAGCGAAAAAAAGGGAGGAAAAGGAAAAAAGGACAAGAATGAGAGAAAAAAACAAACGGGAAACGGGAAAAGTAGAAATAAAACCCTAAAAACACTAAAATACAGATTCAAGGAAACAAACCTTATACCAAGAAGCGGCACGTAACGGTTTTGTCGCGTAGTCCTTCAAATTCCCTAAAATGAACCGATATCCATAACGGTCGGCATAGGCCCTGCATTTTTTATACCAATAAAACGCCAATTTAAGCAATAAAAACTATAAAAAGAGGGAGGGAGAGGGAAAGGGAGAGGGAGAGGGGGAGAGAAAGAGGGATAAAAATGAACAAATATCTGTGCCGATCTGTATATGCCCTCTATTTTCATGTAGCATAACTCCAATTTCAAGCAATACAAACTATAAGAAAAGCAGAGAAAGAGAGAGAGGTAGGTAGAGGGGGGGAGAGGGAGGGAGGAGGGTCGGGGGAGAGGGAGAGCGGAGTGAGGGGGGAAGGTAGGGAGGGAATGGAGGGAAATCGGTTTCTAGAATCGACATTACCATCGTAAATTGTCGACATTGACGATGATTCTAAAATTTCAAATATTAATCGACATTGACAAATGAAATCTAAATTTTTAAAAATAACAAAATTGACAGGGATTTCTAAAATCTATCAAAATTCACAACAATTTCTTAAGTTTCAAAACATTTTGGGATCGGCAATTTTATTTTTGAAATTCCATAAAGTTTCGACATTGACAATGGATTTCTAAAATTTCTAAATTTATCGACTAGATAATAAAATTATTGAAATTGACAATAATTTCTACCATCCCATAAAAAACTCCTCGGAACCTTTTCCATTGTACATAAAAAAAAACCAAAATGGGAGAAGAAGAAAAAAAGGGAATATGGAACAAAACTTCAAAAAAAAAAGAAAACGAACAAAAGAAAAGAAAAAAAAAACTAAAAAAAATAAAGAGGGGGAAGAGGGTAAAAAAAAAAGGAAAACAAAAGAAAAACAAAAGAGGGAAGAAATTTTTTGATTACCTATTTATGACTCTAGAAAATAACCAAAATGGGGCTTCCTCTCCCCATTTTTCCAAATCGTTATATTCTGTGTTAAATTGACGATCATCCATAAATAAAATACACCCCGGCGCTCGTTTTTCCTCCTGCAAAAATCAAATTTCTTCTTAATTGTTGTGTTTTTACGATTTTTTTATTTTTTTTTTGTCAAAAAACCAGATCTCTCCATTAATGTTAATCAGATCTCTACACTAATCCCGTACCGTTTTAATGTCCGTACCATTCTCATGTCCGTACCTTTTTCGTTCCGTACAATTCAGCCAAACCATCCAGCCTGTCCCGCGCTACCTATCCCCGTCCGTTCCGATCCGTACCATTCCGTACCGCATCCCGTGACGTGACGTACCTTCTCGCCCGGCCGACGCGTCAGCTCGTGGACGTCCGACACCCAGCGATGCGAGGAAGCTTCCGCGAAGTTTCCAGCACTAGCCGACAAAAGCAGCAGCCCGGCCAGCGCCAGCCGCGGCAGTGTGACGTGGGCGGCCATGAGGGGGGGGGGGGAGAGGGAGAGGGAGAGGGAGAGGGAGAGGGAGAGAATGAGGGAGTGGGAGAGAGAGAGGGAGAGGGAGATGAGGGAGAGAGAGAGGGAGAGGGAGAGGGAGAGGGAGAGGGAGAGGGAGAGGGAGAGGGAGTGGGAAAGAGAGAGGGAGAGGGAGAGGGAGAGGGAGAGGGAGAGAGAGGGAGAGGGAGAGGGAGAGGGAGAGGGAGAGGGAGAGGGAGAGGGAGAGGGAGTGGGAGAGAGAGAGGGAGAGGGAGAGGGAGAGGGAGTGGGAGTGGGAGATAGAGAGGGAGAGGGAGAGAAAGAGGGAGGGAGAGGGAGAGGGATAGAAAGAGGGAGGGAGAGGGCGAGGGAGAGGGAGTGGGAGAGAGAGAGGGAGAGGGAGAGAATGAGGGAGTGGGAGATAGAGAGGGAGAGGGAGAGAAAGAGGGAGGGAGAGGGAGAGAGAGAGGGAGCGAGAGAAGACGCAGGCTGGCGCGATCTCGCTTTCAGTGTAAGGACTCTCCTCCGTTAGGCGTCGCCAAGAATCGTACGGAATAGCGTACGGACATTCTCTCTGCGTCCGCGTGCTTTGATTCGACTGATGGACGGTGAACTGGTGAAGTCGACGGAAATGGCTAAGTACGGAAATGGCTAAGTACGGAAATGGCTAAGTACGGAAATGGCTAAGTACGGAAATGGCTAAGTACGGAAATGGCTAAGTACGGAAATGGCTAAGTACGGAAATGGCTAAGTACGGAAATGGCTAAGTACGGAAATGGCTAAGTACGGAAATGGCTAAGTACGGAAATGGCTAAGTACGGAAATGGCTAAGTACGGAAATGGCTAAGTACGGAAATGGCTAAGTACGGAAATGGCTAAGTTCGGAAATGGCTAAGTACGGAAATGGCTAAGTACGGAAATGGCTAAGTACGGAAATGGCTAAGTACGGAAATGGCTAAGTACGGAAATGGCTAAGTACGGAAATGGCTAAGTACGGAAATGGCTAAGTACGGAAATGGCTAAGTACGGAAATGGCTAAGTACGGAAATGGCTAAGTACGGAAATGGCTAAGTACGGAAATGGCTAAGTACGGAAATGGCTAAGTACGGAAATGGCTAAGTACGGAAATGGCTAAGTACGGAAATGGCTAAGTACGGAAATGGCTAAGTACGGAAATGGCTAAGTACGGAAATGGCTAAGTACGGAAATGGCTAAGTACGGAAATGGCTAAGTTCGGAAATGGCTAAGTACGGAAATGGCTAAGTACGGAAATGGCTAAGTACGGAAATGGCTAAGTACGGAAATGGCTAAGTACGGAAATGGCTAAGTACGGAAATGGCTAAGTACGGAAATGGCTAAGTACGGAAATGGCTAAGTACGGAAATGGCTAAGTACGGAAATGGCTAAGTACGGAAATGGCTAAGTACGGAAATGGCTAAGTACGGAAATGGCTAAGTACGGAAATGGCTAAGTACGGAAATGGCTAAGTACGGAAATGGCTAAGTACGGAAATGGCTAAGTACGGAAATGGCTAAGTACGGAAATGGCTAAGTACGGAAATGGCTAAGTACGGAAATGGCTAAGTACGGAAATGGCTAAGTACGGAAATGGCTAAGTACGGAAATGGCTAAGTACGGAAATGGCTAAGTACGGAAATGGCTAAGTACGGAAATGGCTAAGTACGGAAATAACTAAGTACCGAAATAGCTAAGTACAGAAATGGCTAAGTACAGAAATGGCTAAGTACAGAAATGGCTAAAATCATTAGTGGTTTGTATCGGTAAAAAACTTGTCACGATAACACCAATACCGATAGTTATCGGTTATCGAACGGTCAGATTTCCAATATATCGGTCGGAGACCAACAAATTCCTTATAGGCGATAACTTAAAATATATATAGTACGCATACTATAGTACTTTATAATATACTGTTTTACATTATTTACATTATATAGTGTGGAATGCCACGTATAACAATCTGTTCCGTATCTTTTTAACTGGAAAAATAATTACGGACAGCGCAGCACGTAAACGTAGACAAAGTTAAAATAACTCTTTATAGTTCTAAAACTATACTACCGAAACAAAAAAAAAAAATACATTGTGAAATTCGAGAATCAAACTTTTTAAAAAAGAAAACGAACAGACGAACGGAGCAGACTGAACCGTCGATAACCAATTCGTACGGATTTTAACTTTTTTACAAAAACTACGTAGTAATCGTCTTTTTCATACTTTTCGTAAAATTTGTGTAAATTTGACTGTACGCCAAAAAACAAAAACGTATGAAAAGCGTAATCTTAGAAAATCCTTAAAAATCTAAAAAAGTACGGAAATTTATCAATAATGTACGAAATTGTATGAAAGTGTACCCTAAAAAACCTAATAGTACGGAATATCTACGGCAACCGTACTGAAATATATAGGAACGCAGGGCAATGTACCTTGGAAACCCTAAAAAATCTCGTAAAATAGCCCTAAAATGTACAAACAGCGACGGACACTGTACGTAATTGTAAAAATATCGTACGATACAAAGTAAGGTACGCATTTAATTTACTTTTTCATCATCGTTTGATGCGTACCGCAGATAGTACTCGTTAGTTTATACCTTGCGTAATATGCGCACGGGACATCTATGGACTGAACACATTTGTCAGACTGCCGCCATTTACAGCCACCATATTTATTTGTACGGTCCATCCAATTATCACCAATAGTTATCGATGTCGGTTTATCACCGACAATAACCGATAAATATCGGTTGTTTATCGGCGATAACACCGATGGCGATATATCGTACCAATACATCGATTATCGGGTACCCGAAAAAAGGTCCATATTGGGTTTCGGCAAATCCTTACCGATACACAACACTAGAAATTATTAAAGGGAATTGATCATGACAGTGACTGTTTTGGTTGCGCACAGTCACTTACGTCACTTTGTCAAAAAATGTACGTTTGAAGTACAAATTGGTACAAATAAAGTCCCGTTGAGTTACAAATTTGATGGTCAATAGGTTGGACAACCTTGACTTTAAAATATTGTTTCAACTGCTTAAAATTATATCGCGCTTGCGGACGTCGACCGTCATAATAAAATTAGCAATTCAAACGGCCGGCGAACGTTTACGGTAACAAAAATGCGGCAACCACATGTAAATAAAAATGTTGCAGACAGTCACTTTTTGTCTTTACATGAGCTCCACGGTGAGAGCACTTAGGGTAACCATCCATCAGGCGAAAAGTGGGTTGTTTACTAGAAAGTACCTTTTCGTACTAAGCCGTACCGTTTTTTTTTTTTTTTTTTACAAAAGATGTTTACCAAAAATTTGTTAAGAATCTCCAGACTTTTTGGCGAAAACTTCCACCATCCGCTTTTGAATTTTCTATGAAAACGCCCCTTCTATCCAGTACTTGGCGAGTCTCCTCCGACTGTCCTCGAAGGATAGTTTGCGCTTATTGGACGCGTGTACTAGTCCACTTGTAAAAGTCAGAGTTTATTCACGACGGACGTGAAGTTATAAACTTACATGTGGCAAATGGTGTGTACCTTCTGACATAAAAGTCACTCTGTTTGACAACAAAATCTTGGTTGTAGGACATTCTGTCACGCCTCCGCTAGTATAGCGATAACACATGAACGTACAAATGGTACAATTATGGAGATTTGTACAAATTTTCATTTTGCAACGGTTTTCGTGGCCGTTGGTACAACGACATATGCAAGAACGTTCAGATTGTACATTAGCGTGACGCTACTAGATATTTTAATTGACGTCCACCCGTACAGATACGCAGTTGAGATATTATACTTTTCAAAACTTTCATTATTCTATTCCTTGCCGGCTCAACTGGATCTTACGTGGTACCAACCGTAATCCAACACGTAAGCAATTTTTGCCTCGCTGACACGACCGAAAAGAAAGGTGTTACAAATATTACTGCCAGTAAACATGACCGTACAATTATTGGGAACGCCTTATGGAAGGTTACCTTTAGCCGCAAAATTGAAATTTAATCGTCTATACGTTACATTGAACTTAGACACAAATTGAAACAAAACCTCTTTAAACTAAACTGAACTACTGCAAGTTTTGTACGGAAATATTAAAACGCACCAAACGAAATTTTGATGTCAATGTAAGAATATAAATTCGTAGATAGTGTGTCTCGATTTCGTCGCGCGTGACGACGCGCATTTTTTTCATTTAATTTCAATTGATATTTTTACGCCGGTTCGTTTTATTAGTGTACAAAGTTTATTTCGTCTCGTGCTTGTTAATATTTCCGTATAAGACTTACAATACTTTAGTTTAACGAGGTTTCGTTTCACTTTACGTCTAAATTCAAAGTAAGCTTATACGATTAAATTTCAATTTTGCGGCTAAGTACTCACACTGTGGAGCTCATGTAAAGACAAAAAGTGATTGTCTGCAATACTTTTATTTACAAGTGGTTGCAGCAATTTTGTTACCGTAAACTTCCGCCGACCGTGTGAATTGCTAATTTTATTATGACGGTTGACGTACGGAAGCGCGATAAATATTTAAGCGGTTGAAACAATATTTTAAAATCAAAGTTGTCCAACCGATTGACCGTCAAATTTGTTACTCTAAGGTACTTTATTTGTACCAATATGTACTTCAAACGTACAATTTTTGACAAAGTGATGTAAGTGACTGTGCGCAACCAAAACAATCACTGTCATGATCAATTCCTATATTAAATTGTAGGATATGTTAGTACGAAATTTATCAAAGTTCGAATTGCGCCATTATATATACATGTCCTATGCGCATAAAACGCACAGATTAAACTACACCATCAATCGCTATTAGCGTTGAGGTTTCTTTAGCGTATAGGAATAATTACGGTGATTTACGCTAATTAGGAATTTGAAAATTTTCAAAAAAAACACACATTATAATTGTTTACTAATGCTAATTGGGGTCTTTGAAAAAAGTAAATGTCGGTTGCAAACATGCTTACACTAATATAGGTACTCGTGCAATTTTTTTGAAATCGTACGTAGTCACGTAAAAGATTCATACATACATGTCATACCGTATGTCATTATCTGGTTTTTTTCCCATTTTAGAACGCACGTTCTCTTACGTCCGCGGTTACTAAACATAATGAATTGTACTTTTTCACTGAGAAAGGTACAATTTTGTACGATCTAAAAAATGACCGTACACCACACTATTTAAACGACAACGTACTTTCGTTTTGTACAGTACTTTGAAAATAACACCAAATGGCGTAAAGGAAAAAATAGAATAAGTTATGCGATTTGAGAATTTAGAAAAAAAAAAAGGCATGGAATTAACGTTCATTGCGCTAATAGCGATTGGCCATGATTACTACGTATAGTTTGCATAAAACAATTTCAAATTTTATATAATTCATAATAAAATTTGTACTTTTTTTTTATATTCAAATTTCAAAATTTTTAAAATTTTAATACCCTAAAAACATTGAAAAGTGCTACGAACTAGCGGCGAGCGGCGGAATTTACGAAGTCTCCAATGCGAGCTTCCTTTTGAAGACGGAGTGAGAGGACAGATAGAAATACACGCGCGCAAATGAAGCAACGTCTCTTTCCGTATAGTGTAAAACGTACGAAATTTACGAAACAAGCAAATACAACGTAGTTTTCGGAAAAACATCAAATCCGTACGAATAGGACAACTATGCTATTACGCCATTTTGTTTTATACGATGTCTTATGCGCATAAAACACACGGAGTAAACTATCGATTACTACGTACAGTGTGCATCAAACGATTTTGAATTTATAAAACTCGTATCTTTATTCGCATTCATATAGTTACCGTACACTAACATACAACGTCCGTATATGACATCACATTTAAGGGTTATTTAAAGGTTTTGCGGGATTTTTAGGGTTTTTTAGGGTTTTTTAGAGTTTTTTTGGGTTTTTTAGGGTTTTTTAGAGGTGGTGGTGAACTCCTGAGCCGTGGTTCATCCCTCCGCAACATCTCCTGTCCACTACTAGGCTGCCATGTGTTATCCGGTGATGTTTCCTCCATAAACTTCCAAACCACCACTCCGGTGCTTCGACTCCACTGTGAGCCGTTTGATCGATACTGACATTTAATTATGTCCGTTCAAATTAAATGTTGTTTCGTACGTTCTGTGTGTCCCGTCTGTTTCATATGTCTGGGTGGGTTCCATGTTCATGTCATTCAATAATCTGTTAAATAGAATGTGTCTGACATAATACCTTTAAATACAAGTCACACCCCATGTATGTATTGCTTCATCAAGACCTAATGGATATGACGGACGGCTATGCTGTACGGCGGTCAATTTGTAGGACCTAAGATCAATTTCTAGTTTGACCGCCTATCTATTGCAATGAGATGTTCCTCTTGCTCCCTTAGCTTGTCTCTTTGTCATCTTAAGGCAGCCATGGTTGTCTGCCAGTTCTCAGTGACTACGACAAGTATAAGGACCTTAGTAATAAAATAGACTGACAAAAATATAGAAGATAAAATACCATTTTCAACACTCCCGTTATTTTCTAATTTATCTTTTGCTTTAGTCCACACTTCTCCCTTCAAAATAACAATTTGGGAGAAAGAACCGGTTTAGTCATCATGTGTGTTACCATCTCCTCATCAGGTCTATATGCCAAATTAATTATTTTATTCTCAACCTTCTTTTTAACAAAGCTCAATCTTATTTATCATATGCTTTGCTTTAAAGTGATGCTTTGGGTTTGCTGTAATTGCAATTGCAACTTGATTATCAAAAGATACTTTTTGCACTCCACTCTTTATATAACCAAGTTCTTGTAGCAATGATTTCACCCACATTAACTCTTTCACAGCCGAAAAAGAGGCCATGTACTCAGCCTCCATGGTAAACTAGGTAATCACCTTTTATTGATTGCTGCTCCAACAGCAAGCCCCATTCCCAACATATAACACATATCCAAATGTACATCTCCTCATCGGAGCACCCCGTGACTGGGATCACTCCAAGTGGTGATGTTTGTGTTTCCCCCCCCCAAATACAACCATAGTTCTCTCCGTTGTTCTATGACAATTGGTGCAGGTGGAGCTGCAGTAGTAGTAGTAGAAATAGACATACTAAAAATTAGAAGCTTCACAAGAATTCCTCACAAACACTACCTTTTGTCACACTATAAAACCTGACTCACAGAACCAATTACCTCATGAATTGGCACATAAACAGACTAGCATACACACTGTTAATTCCCAAAATTAGAGCATAAGTGACCCACTAAACCATAAGATATGAGAGCTGCAAGTTTCTTAAAAACTGCCTTTTAAATTCCCATATTCCCAAAACTAGATACCAAACAACTTTACTAAGTCCTAAACTTATACTCATGGAGTTTGTCTACTACTAGCAAACAAATCAGCAAATAACATCTGGCACTGTATCACTGTACTATAATGTGACAAGGTACCAAAATTGTACGTCACTGTACCAAGGGTACTTCCAAAAACTAAACCGCAACTAGCTTAAAACTAAATATTGAAACACTATTTCATAATTCGCTAAGCAACAAAATCCTGTTCTATCAGGTATTTACAAATTGAAGTCGTACACCAAAAGTGGCTTGCTTAGTCAGCAATTGTAGATGTGTCCAGCGCGTAGTGGTATGTTTTTTACGAATATCTGGGGTGCTTACAAAGCACCACGCCATCTGTGGTCCCCACTCAATTTCCAGCCGACAACGACTGGTACTTTGCCTTATACATTTGTAATCCCAGATGTCCTGTTCATTTTTCGTTCGCCCGATTTCTTAAATTCACTTGTTCGATAGATGCCATGTGTCCATGTCCATTCCGCTTCCCTACATAGTCTGAAACGTTGACGCGTGTCTATGTGATCGTGCAAATACTCTTAGAGTAACTTCTTTACTATCACACTATTTGAGGTAAGTATTACACTAATCTTTAATCCAAAAATATTCTAAGTTACAAATCTCCCCTCACAACTCTATCTACTTAGGATAAAGCTTTTAAAACATTACTCCCCTAAAGCTTTAGACTCAGTTATTCACTCAACCCAATAGCCTTCCTTCAGAATTGTAATTTAGGTGCAAGTAGAGCTTTTGTTAGCATATCTGCAACCATATTTCATCAAGTAAGTAGCACAATTTTAACACTTTTGCAAAACACTTTTTCTCGGACAAAATGCAGTCTGACATCCATGTGTTTACTGTTAAAGTGGTGGTTGGGATTGGAGGCAATGGCAATAGCTGCCTTGTTGTCACACCAGATGACTTGAGGATCAGTTTGCATGTGTCCCAATTCCTGCAAAAGAGCTTTTACCCATAGGAGTTCCTTGAGGGCAAAACTTGCTGCCATATATTCTGACTCCATAGTTGATTGAGCGGTGACTTTTCTGAAGTTTGCTGCTCCAGCAGCAAGTTCCGTTTCCGATCTCCAAGACAAAACCAGTGGTTGATTTCTTGCTGGGCATGTCGCCATAACTCGCATTGCTCCAGGTTTGCAGCTTGAATTCCCCTCCTCCAAAGACAAGTTTAAGATTCTGGGTCCCTGCTAGATACCTCAGAACTCTTTTTGCAGCTTCCCAGTCTGCCCTTTTTGGATTTTGCAGACTTCTACTTAAGGCTCCCACAACAGCTTCTACATCGAGCCTCATGCAGTTCATAAAGTTGATGAGACTACCAACTACCTCTCTTTATGGTTTTGAGGCCATGAAATCCTCCTCCTCTGACTCTATGACCTCATCAACTAGAATACCATAATCAGAATCAACTCCTAATTTCTGTTTGTACTCCATAGGAGTGACACATCCTTTTGACTCATTCATATCAAAATTTTCAAGCATGAAACCAATAGACTCTTTTTGAGTTAACATGATTTGTCTTTTTTTTCTATCTCTCTCTACTTGTATTTCTAAAATGTATTTGGCCTCACCGAGGTCCTTTATCACAAATCTGGACCTTAATGCTCTCATGATACGATGGATTTCATCCATAGATTTGCTAATAAGCAGCACATCATCTATATAAACAACAATATAAAGTACACCATCCTCCCCTTGCAGAATATACACAGAATGATCTGAATTGATTCTTTTAATGCATAATTTAGTGGGGAATTCATCTAACTTCAAGTTCCACTGTCTAGAGGCCTATTTCACCCCATACAAGGATTTCATCAGTTTGCAGACTAGTTTTTCTATTCCTTTCTCTACATACATTTCTGGTTGCTGCATTTAAATAGTTTCTTCAAGTTCTCCATGAAGGAAAGTAGTTTTAACATCCATTTGATGCACTTCCATGTTTCCAATTACAGCTAGACTTAATAGAACTCTAACAGTTGGAAACCTTACCACCGGAGAGAAAGTTTCCTCAAAGTCAATTCCTTCTTTCTGATTGTAGCCTTTTGCTACAAGTCTCGCTTTATATCTTTCAATGGTGCCATCCGGATTTAGTTTTAGTTTGAATACCCATTTGTTGCCGATGGCTTTCCGGTCCGGAGGAAGATCAACCAACTCCCACGTTTGAGCTTCCTTTATGGATTTCATTTCATCGTTTGCCGCCTCAATCCAGTGGTTTCTTTCGGGTGAAGAAAAGGCTTCCTGGATAGTCTGAGATTCTCTCGGGTTAGCAAAGTTGGCAAAGTGTGATCCTGATTGTAGACGGCTGCTAGATCTCCTTCCTCAGGAAATTATGAGGCTGAGACCGATGGATTTCTTGTGTTCTTTGTTGATCTTGTGACTTGTTGTTGTTGCTCTTGGACCGGTTCAGCTTGCTCCATCTGATTCTAAATGGGAACTTGAGGATCGAAAGATACTAGATTTGCAAGAGGTTGCTGAACAGCTAAAAAATAAACTATTTTGTGTGTGTCAAATATAGCATATTCTTGTGACTTTTCCTGAGCCTGTTTTTCTGTCATGCTAAATAGATCTGCCAAAATTTCCTCATCCTTTATAATAATATTTCTACACAAAATTACTTTTTTCTTATCAATAACATATACTCTGTAGCCTTTTGAATTATCATCATAACCCATAAGGATACGCGGAAGACCCTTTGGATCCATTTTCCAAGTATTTGGTGAAGTGTTCAAAACAAAGCATTTACTTCCAAAAACTCTGAAATGACTAACATCAGGTATTCTACCTGTCCAAAGTTCAAATGGTGTAGTAGTTACCAACCTAGAACCAATTTTTTTTTTTGATATAAATTGCACAGTTAGGGCCCTCATCCAAGAATTTCAAATCGATATTTTTATTTGCTAGCATAGATCTAGCACATTCTGTAATGGTTATGTTTAATCTTTCCAAAACACCATTCTGCTGAGGAGTGTAAGGAATAGTGAGCTGGCGACTTATACCCTCATCCAGCAGAAAGTTTTGGAATTCTTTTGACATATACTCTCCTCCATTGTCTGATCTGAGTTCCAAAATCGGAACACCATGCAGTTTTTCCGCCCAAACTTTGTAGTGTTTGAAGTGTCTGAACACTTCACTCTTTTCTTTCATGAAGTAAAATTTAGTGAATATGGAGAAGTCATCTGTAAACGTTACCATAAAACGAACCCCTTCAGCTGAGGGCGCCTAAGCAGGTCCCAAAACATCTGAGTGAATTAGCTGCAAGACTTTTGTAGATCTATGATCCGATTCCTGTGGAAAAGGCAGTTTATGTATCTTTCCTAAAGAGCGGCCATCACAGGTTTTGACTGGATGATCTATCAGAGAAACACCCTCTACTTTCTCAGCTTTCACCATTTTTGTTAAACTGTCATAATGAACATGTCATAGCCTCTTATGCCATAATTCATTTTCACATATTACACGAGAGTAGAGAACATCATTTTCCTTAGAATCAGCCATGTCCCTACGATACTTTTTTCTTTCATCTCTAGTTCCTATCACTGCTATCTTTCCTAGCTTGTTTACTACCTTCCTACCCTCTTTAAGAGTGACTTCAAAACCTTTGCTTTCAACCAAAGAAGTTGAAAACAGATTCTTCTTGAAGTCCGGAACATATAAAACATTATGAACTGTTCTCTCTACATACTTTCCTCTTACATCTACCAACAAAGAAACATCACCCTGAGCACAAGTCTAGACGCTCATGCCAGAAGCATAGTAGATATTCTTCGCAGGTGTTGTCCGCATATTTGTGAAAAGTCCCTTATTCCGACACATGTGGGCAGATGCCCCTGTGTCCATGATCCATCCGGCGTCCTTTGAGCCCTCCATTGCTGCCGCCATTGCAAATAACTCCAAGTCATCCTGCTCATTGAAGGTCAAAGATTCATCTTTTTGAGTGACAAATGAAAAAAACAATGATTTGTTTTGTAACTGATGACCACAAAAGCCCTGGTTAAACTAAATTTGCTACCAACGTGGCCTATATAATCCTGTATCATTTGCCATTTTGAGTTTAGGACAGTATCTATATCCATGACCTCTCTCACTGAACAATAAAAACAAGCAATAAAAGACTGCCTATTCTGCCCTTGATTAAACTGTTTAAACTGACCCTGATTTGGGTTAAACTGATTCCTTTGTTGATTGAACTGAGTTCTTTGCTTGTTTAACTAACCTTTCCTGTCAAAATCTGTGTTAAAGGCATCTACTTGCTTTTCTCCATTAAGCATCTTTGACGTAGACTCCTCTTCTAGAATAATATTAATAGATATCTGAAGTGTCCAGCTAGCTTTATCATGCTTTTTCAGTTCAGCAGACGCATCTTTCATATTGCTAAGAAGACCTCTAATGATCAAGGCAGCTTGCTGGAACTCAAGGAAAGAGCCATTAGCACAAGCATGTGCATTAATAAAAGATCTGCAGTTATTTGTTACTCTGCCATTGTTCCCCCCGAGTATTTGTAGACCCAGATTTTTCTTGCCAATAGAAGTTCCTCATGAACATTTCCCTTCTCATAAGACGCCTTGAGTGATATCCACATGTCAATCGCCTTTTTCATCTTGAATCGTGACATAACCATGTTCTGCAAAAGACATAGTTTGAGAGCATTCCGAGATTGCGAATTCTTTTTCGCCCAAGTTCGATCAGTTTCATCAAGTGATCCATCCAAAATATCCAGTAAACTTGTGTTTCACAGTAAGACTCAACTATGTCTGCCCAGTAAGCATATTTCTGTCCATTAAACACAAGAATTCTTGGAGAAAGGCCCATATCCTGTTGTATATGAGAGCTGGTGCAGGTGGAGCTGCAGCAGTAGTAGTAGAAGTAGACATACTTAAGCCGAAGCTTCACAAGAATTCCTCACAAACACCACCTTTTGACACACTATAAACCGTGACTCATAATCCTAATTACCCCAAGAAATGGCACATAAGCAGACTAGTATACACAGTGTTGTTGTCTTTTTGGAAAGCTTTCAGTCTCAGAGCAGCGCAGCTGCTTTACAGACAAAGCAGCGCAGCTGCTATACAGACAGAGCAGCGCAGCTGCTATACAACAGAGCAGCGCAGCTGCTATACAGACAGAGCAGCGCAGCAGCTATACAACAGAGCAGCGCAGCTGCTATACAGCAGCGCAGCTACTATACAGCAGCGCAGCTGCTATACAGCAGCGCAGCTGCTATACAGCAGCGGAGCTGCTATACAGCAGCGCAGCTGCTATACAACAGAGCAGCTGCTATACAGCAGAGCAGCGCAGCAGCGAAGCTTCAACACGTACGGACAACGCAACGTCTAATATTATTAATGTGATTCTGTACAGGATAGAGCAACTGCGATAGATACGATTCTAGTTAGCTTAGTGATAGCTCAGTGGTAGCTTAGTGATAGCTCAGTGGTAGCTTAGTGATAGCTCAATGGTAGCTTGACAGATTAGTGGTAGCTTGGTGGTTTGATGTACCTCTCAAGTACAATGGTGTTGCCAGTTCAACACAAGTATAAGACTTAGGACTCATAGCATATTATGTATCCAGACTTCCAAGTAGTAAAACTGCAGACAGTTTTTGGGAAACTTCTGAGTATTATATCTTGAGTGTTGTCGGGTCAATTGTGCTATAACTTTAGGAGTTATCATTGTTTATGCTACTCTATATTCTGATAGAGTTTTGTGAGGTTTGGATGCTTGTATAAGAATTGGTGAGCACTTACGAATAGCTGTTTGGTAGGATTCTTGATAGCTTCTGAGAGTGTATCATGTCTACTTCTACTACTACTGCTGCTCCTGCACCTGCACCGGTGGTTGTAGAACAACAGGTTATGGGCCTGTCATCAAAAATTCCTATCTTTTCCGGGGATAAGTATGTTTAGTGGGCGGATATGGTGGAAACACATTTTGAAAATGTCAATCTTTTGGATATATTAGATGGTTCGCTGGATGAATCTGATCCGTCATGGTCTAAGAAAAATACGCAAGCTCGTTCTATTCTGAAATTTGTATATCTGAGGACTTAGCTATGTCTCGGATAAAGATGAAAAAAACAGTTGATATCTGGAAATCTCTTAAAAGTGATTATGAAAAGGCAAATGTCCAGGAAGAGCTTTTATTGGCTGGAAAAATTTGGGACTATAAGTACACTGGCGGTACAATGGCTGAATATTCTAACAAATTTCGTATCCTTGTAGATGCACATGCTTGTGCAGGTGGGGTGTTTCCTCCTTTTCAACAGGCGGCATTGCTCATGAGGGGTCTCCCTCGTAGTATGAAAGGAGCATCTGACATGCTCAAACAAAAAGATAAAGCTAGCTGGACTTTACAGTTAGCCATCAATATTTTACTAGAGGAGGAAGCTACATCTAATATTCTCAATGTTGAGCAAGTAGAGGCTTTTAATTCAGACTTTGAGAGAAAAGGACAGTTTAATCAGCAAAGAAATCAGTATAATCAGTTCAGACATTTTAATCAAGGAGGAAATAGACAATCCAACAATGCATGCTTTTATTGTAGTGAGAGAGGTCATGGATACAAATTTTGCCCTAAGCTCAAAAAGCTAACGATACAGGTTTATACCGGCCGGGATGGCAACAAAGCCAGTTTTACAAAGGCTTCACGGGGCCTACACCTCGTGGAAATGCACTATTTTCGGCTTCTTCGTCTCTCCAAGACGAGACTTTGACGGTTTCTACGGAGGACAATACGGATCTCTTCGCTATGGCGGCTGCAATGGAGGGCGCGAAGGACCCCGGATGGATAATGGATACAGGAGCGTCAGCCCACATGTGCTGGAACAAGGCCATCTTCGAAAATCTGAAAGCAACGCCGGAGAAAAATATTTATTATGCTTGTGGAATGAGTGTCCAAACTCGTCCTGTGGGTGATGTGTCCTTACTAGTTGATGTAGAAGGAAAAGCAATTGAAAGGACTCTTCACAATGTCTTATTTGTGCCTGACTTTAAGAAAAATCTGTTTTCTACGTCGTTGGTAGAGAGTAAAGGCTTTGAGGTTAATTTGAAAAATGGTCGGCAAGTTGTTAGCAAAAATGGCAAGGTTGCGGTTACAGGTACTAGAGATAGTAGACTTCCAAGTAGTAAAACTGCAAACAGTTTTTGGGAAACTTCTGAGTATTATATCTTGAGTGTTGTCGGGTCAATTGTGCTATAACTTTGGGAGTTATCAGTGTTTATTCTACTCTATATTCTGATAGAGTTTTGTGAGGTTTGGATGCTTGTATAAGAATTGGTGAGCACTTACGAATAGCTGTTTGGTAGGATTCTTGATAGCTTCTGAGAGTGTATCATGTCTACTTCTACTACTACTGCTGCTCCTCCACCTGCACCGGTGGTTGTAGAACAACAAGTGTTAACTCCCAAAATTACAACATAAGTGACCTAGTAAACCATCAGGTATGAGAGCTACAAGTTTCCCAAAAACAGCCTTTTAAATTCCCATATTCCCAAAACTGGATCCCAAATAATTTTACTAAGTCCTAAACTTATACTCTTAGAGTGTGTCTAATGCTAGCAAACTGATCACCAAATAACATCTGCCATTGTAGTACCGTACTATAATGTGACAAGGTACCAAAACTGTTCGTCATTGTACCAAGGGTACTTCTAAAACCTAAGCTGCAACTTGCTTAGAACTAAATATTGAAACACTATTTCCTAAACTGCTAAGCAACAAAATCCTGTTCTATCAGGTATTTACAAATTGAAGTCATACACCAAAAGTTACTTGCTTAGTCAGCAACTGTAGATGTGTGCAGCCCGCTGTGGTATGTTTTGTACAAATATCTGGGGTGCTAACAAAACACCACGTCATCTATGGTCCCCACTCAATTTCCAGCCGTCAGTCTGATCGTAATCAACGTTTGGTAATTTGCCTTATACATTTATAATCCTAGATGTGCGGTTCATTTTCTGTCCACCCGATTTTCGGAATTCACTCGTCAGATAGATGCCATGTGTCCGAGTCCATTCCGCTTTCCCAGCATAGTTTGAAACGTTGACACGTGTCTATGTGATTGTACAAATACTCTTAGAGTAACTTCTTTTCTATCACACTATTTGAGGTAAGTATTACACCAATCTTTAATCCAAAAATATTCTAAGTTACAAATCTCCCCTCACAACTCTATCTATTGAGGATAAAGCTTTTAAAACAATACTCTCGCCCCTATCAACTACTGCATGACTCTCTTGGCTCCTTCCCAATATTTCTTCCTACGATCATTCAAACGCCTACTTAATATTCGTACAGGTGTTGCTATGCCAAGACGAGTACACTTCATAGAATAGATCAAACTACCGATAACCTGTCTGTACGGATTATTTTGAAAAAACTTGCTTTCCTCCAATCCTAACTCACCATAGGGTATTAAAAATGTCTTAGTCCTATGAACCTACTCACAGCCGTATGCAATAAAACCTTCGACAATTAGTGGTTTGTAATATACATGTATTTACAAAAGTACAATGTGCACCTAAAGCTGCCATAATTATTGTGCCCTTTTATATGACACTTATCTCCGTTTGCCACCTGGCACAAATAAAGCCATGGTTATATCCACTTCTCCTTTAGTATCCAATAAGACTCCCCCACGTGTGAGATCGTGGTGATTTTGCGTAAACTGCCAAAAGAACCATTCCAGGCATTCGACGCCGATATGGGTTGTCAAATCAATGTTGGTCTTTCATTCTCATCCATCCATATATGCGGCCCACAGAATGTTCTCTGCGCCCGTATAATGAGTCCGTTCTTTGTTTAAATTTTAGTTCCATTTCGTTTAACGAATTGTTTTTGTAAAAACTCTTTATTTAAGGATTTGCGCCACTCGTGTGTATCGATTCTTCTACATCAACTAGATAAAGGCGACGACTTTGCTGGCTCGTATAAAATTTGTAGAATTGAGGATCAATCTCGGTTAGGACACCATTTCAGTATAAAAGGAAAAACAAATTAGTATACCTTTTCAACACGATCATCAAACCATAATGGTACTCATTGAATTTTTGCTCGACGCTCACATTAACGTGGATAATCTTTACTGTATACCCACCCCAATTATTCCAATCAATCTGAAAAGTATCAAGTTTGGCATAAAATGAAAAATATTATCATTTGATTCTTTAGGTTTGATATATCTTGAAGAGATTTCAAAATCAAATGCAACGGTGTCTTCTGTGACAAATGAAATGATTGGAGGGACATTAGTTGTTAAAAGTGAGGGGGTGAGAAAGAAGGGGCAAAACCAGGAGGATGAGTAAGAGGGAGCGTTAAAGAAGGGTTTGGAAAAAGCGAGGAGGTGTAGAAATGATGTTTTTTGGAAAGCTTAGGTTTTTCTCTATATTGTGTGAGAGGAAGTTGAGGACTTAAAAAAATATTATAAAGGTTTCAGATTACTACTTACCAGAATTAGTATGAAAAAAAACGCAGAAGAATTTTTCACATTGTGGACCGTACGATCCATGATGGAACCTTACTTGAAAAGAGAGTGGGTTCATTGTATGAACTAATAATAAAGCGTCACTAAAAAAAAGCCTCATTACATGATGCGGGCCATAACAAGATTAAAAAGGAATTCTCATTGGACGACTCTAAAAAACTACAAAGATTGTGAAAGGCACGCGCGACATTATTGTAACATTCCGTTCGATAAGACAAGATCGGACAGACAAAGATTCAAAAAAATCTTAAAGTGGACTACTATGACGCGACAAACTTCGTCGCACATAAGATTCGATGTAGGTGACGACTTTGTGGAAACATAGGTTATTTCATTCATTTCATTGATTGATTATTGTGTTTAACTAGCATTAGTGATTAGTAGACAAATAGGGTTTGTCTGGTTGTAAGAAACAGTAAAGGTACTGTCAGCGGATTTAGCGTACATCAAGTATCTAGTTGGAGTACAGTTAGACATACTACCGATTATTTTGATTGGTGAGGTTTATTAATAGTAGTTCTAATTCTATAAAATACACGGCTTAGACAATTTTACGTATTCCTTCTACAAGGTTTCAAAAGGCAAATATGTGCATTTTAAAAGATATTCTCTGGGTCATATCTCCCTTGTTCTACAACCACAGTAGCAGGAGGAGAGCCAGCAACAGTAGTAGTGGAAGTAGACATATAAAACAGAAGCTATCAAGCACCCTACTCAACAGCCAACTTCAAGATAAAGAGAATGCAACTCAATGATCTATGCAGACTCAAATTATGTATAACAATAGTAAACAAAGTGTAGAATCACTCCTCAAAGATTCAACTCAATTGATCTAGTCAACCAGAAGATATTCACACTGCAGATTCACAAAAACTGCCTTAGTTGTTAAATATTCCAAGACTTGGATGATGACAATTTGTCTAAGTCCTAAACTATATACTCAAAGTGAGTATCTACTGGTCACACTAATTTAAGTGACTATACTACAGCATTGTTCTATGCTACGACAAAGTACTAAAACTGTACTTACTATTCTAAGAGTACTTCTAAAACATAATTTTGCCATTTCTCTAAATCTGAATAGTGTGACACTATTTTAAATTAGCTAAACTACAAATCCTTGTTTTCGGATTTTTACAAATAGCAATCCGTACGTTAAATGTTCTTGGCGCTTAGTTAGCAGCTGTCCATAACATTCGGCTGACTGATGTCGCGTAGTACGAAGCACCTGATGCCGTCCAAGTGTGCTTCGTCATCTGTGGTCCCTTCTGAATCGCATCTATCAATTCGTTGTCAATCAACGGCTCTTCTTGACTGACCGTACCATACTTTTCCATATATGTGGTTTACATTCCGTTCGTCCGATTTCATCCATCCGCTCGTTAGTCTCTCGACACGTGTAATTGGCCATCGGCGCTACTCCGTAAAATTTGCAACACCCTTTTCCTGCCGACACGTGTCCAACTGGCCGTACAGTACACTCTCTTAGTCTTTTATTACTCTAACACTATTTAAGGTAAGTATTACAGATTTTCACTTCCCAAAAATATTATAAGTCCTTAATTCCTCCTCACAGCTCTATGAATTGTATTTTGTACAATTCATGAAGTATATGAGCCTTCCCACTACCTGTCTATACGGCTTTGAAGCCATAAATTCTTCCTCCCCTGAATCTAGGCTCTCACTAACCATTATGCATGAGTTTGACTCGCTGCCATCAAGCTTCTATCTAATTTCCATGGGAGTTACAAATCCTTTTACATCTTTCATTTCATTTTTTTCCAGCATATTACTTATTGCTTCCTTTTGGGTTAACATAATGAGTTTCTGTTTGTATCTCTCTCTACCTGTATTCCTAAGCTATACTTAGATTCACCAAGGTCCTTCATCTCGAACCTCGACCTTAAAGCCGCTTTAATTCGATTTATTTCATCCATAGACTTGCTTGTTAAAAGCTAGTCATCCACATATACAGCAATATAAATAATCCCATCCTCCCCTTGCTGTACATACACTGAATGATCTGAACTAATCCTTTGAAATCCTAGTCCAGTAAGAAATTCATCTAGTTTTAAGTTCCATTGTCTGGGGGCTTGTTTCAGCCTATACAAAGACTTTATTAGTTTATGAACTAAGTTTTCTTTCCCTTTCTCTGCATACATCTCTAGTTGTATCATGTAAATGGTTTCCTCTAATTCTCCATGCAGGAAAGTTGTCTTAACATCCATCTGGTGGACTTCCATGTTTTTTATATTAGCCAAACTTAGTAAGATTATGACAGTGGGAAATTTGAGAACCGGAGAAAACGTTTCCTCAAAATCAATACCTTCTTTTTGATTATAACCTTTGGCCACAAGTTTGGCATTGTACCTTTCGATGGTGTTGTGCGGGTTGAGTTTCATTTTGAACACCCATTTGCGGCCGATGGCTTTTCTGCCCGGAAGAAGATCCACCAGCTCCCACGTCTGCGCCCTCCATGATGGACTTCATTTCGTCATTTACCGCCTCTATCCAGTTATTTTTCTCCGGTGATGAGAAGGCCTCCTAAATTGTTAATGGTTCCGTTGTAGCTGCACAGAAAGTAAAATGTGAGCTTGCTTGCAGACGGCTGCTGGTTCTTCTTCCCCCCGGAAATTTTGACGCTAAAATTGTAGGCAACCTGCAATTTGTTGTCCTGTTTTGAGCTGATGTAGGTGCCAAAACTGGATCTGGATTCGCTGGTTCCACATGTGTAGGAAATTGTGTAGATGTTGGTGTCGAATCTGGTTTTGCAACAGGTGCTGCATCTGGTAGAGGAACTTGTGGAGATGTAGTTGTAGCCGGGGATTGTGACTGAAAATAAATAGGTTTTGTCATTTCGGTCCTCACGTGTCTCCGTACACCAACATAGAGATATTCCGAAATACACTCTTCCTTGTACTGATGGACTTACTCAAAACATTCTAAGTCCTAAAACTCTCTCAATTCCTCACATTAGGAGGCATAGAGAGGACTAAAGCTTTCCAAAACAACACTAGTTTGGGACAATTCAGCCACATTGAATGCTTATTGTAATGGGTCGAAGTTGGTGACTTGAGTTCTTCCTATCTTTGGTTATGTGATGGCAACTACTTCACAAGCAACTGGTGCTGCTCCGGTTGTCATAGAACAACAAGTTATAAGTCCTCCCTCAAGAATACCTGTCTTCAACGAAATGGACTATATCTATAGGGCAGATATGGTGGAGTTACATTTCTTTATTACTAATCTCATGGATCTTGTGGATGGACCTCTGGCTAAATCTGATGCCAGTTGGAAGAAGAAAAACTTACAATGCCCTCACACCATCAAAATGCTAATTTCAAAAAAGATTGAAATGGCTCATATTCACATGAAGAAGGCGTCATAAAAATTTAGAGTTATTTGAAAAACATGCACACCAAAACTAACGTTTAATACCAAGTGATTGCTAAAAAAGGTGTTTTGTATCATGTCTCTTTTTTTATTTCTTAAGCAGTCGTAGACTCTCAAACAGATAGAAAGAAAAAGCCATGGCTACCTGTTAGATAGGCTCACAATAACAAAAAACATGACTTTGATAAAAAGGTGGTAATGCCCAAGATTTCATCCTGGATTTCAGGATTACCCTATTAGCTTGCCTAGTAGTTACGTAACTAGTTGATGTAGAAGAGCCGATACACACATGGAGTGCGGATAGGGGCAAATTTTATCGTGGAGGCTTCTTATAAGCTGGACATTCTGTAGGCTAAGGGAGGTCACACAATTACAATTTGTTTGATGCGCTTTATAAGGGTGCGTCTCCATGTGCTAAAGTAAGGGTTTTTTTTTGTCGTTTTCTTCTAAAATTAAAAGACGTACCACGTAAGTTTCAATTGAAAAAAAATATAAAAAATCAGAAGTTCATATTGCGTCATCGTCAAATTTAGGATGAACTACATGTTGTTGTCTTGTGTTCTTCGACCCACGGCCAAGCCAAGAAACGACATCTTCAAACTTTTCTTTAAAACACATGGACAATGTGTTCTAAAATAAATTATTTTCGAAATACAATAGAAACACATATTCGCACGTGTAAAAAAAATTTCAAAAATTTCAAATGAATTTAAGTGACGATTAAAGGTACACTATTTGTTATGTTTTTTATGTTTATGTCTATCAAATTACACAATTTGTTTTATTTTATCGCGTTTTGTTCAGGTCAAAAATTTCATTTCAGGGGTCTGAAAGTTACGATGCCATTTTACGAAATTGTGAGAAATCTCTGAGGGCGGCCCAAAAACTTGCACACCGCCTAGGGTGATTAAATTATGTTATCTGGCAGACGCAAGAATGATTGATGATGTGCTTAACAAAGCTCTTCTTGCTCCCAAGCTGAAGTATTGTAGGGATGTAGTAGGATTGGGTGAATAACTGAGTTGATGCACTGCAATAGTGCCATGCTGCGCTAGACCTTAATCAGGGTGTAGTGGGAATAGGTGACTATTTGATTTTTTGCACTGCTATGTTGTCATGCTGCGTTGCTATGCTGCCATGCTGCGCTAAGTGTGACGTCGTAGCTGCTCGGCTTTGACATCATAGATGCGCTGATACGCTGAGTCTAAAGCTTTTGGGGAGTGTTGATTTTGGAAAGTTTTAAGTCTCACTAAATTAGTGTGACAACACGAAGACAAATCTACAAGGACACGCGTCGTCACTTAAAGCTCATTACAGGTTTTAGAAAGGCACTTACATCCACATACACATGTCACACATCGGGTGGGACAATGCACTTGCGATGTTGCAACACAACTGCGATGCAGCAATGCACCTGCGATGCAATCAAGACGACGCAGCCGCGACAAAGTTAAGATAACACAATTGTGACACAGACAGTACAACTCAACTGCGATTACTGTTGATATGGTCCGAACGGACAACACCACCGTGGATTTTATAATGTGATTCATCACAGTACAAAACAACTATAATGGATACAAAATACGAATCTAGTCAACGGACGAGATTTGCAGGATGATCACGTTGGACTTAGCCGCCAAATGTATCGTACGATTACTTAGTATAAATTTTGAGTAGTGCTGATTAGCTTAGTGGTAGCTCAGCGGTAGATTGACAGATTAGTGTTAGCTTGGTTGCCTAACGTACCTCTTAGGTACACTTGTATCGTTGGTACAAGAGAGGTATAAGAATTAGGATGTAGAACATTTTATGTATCCAGACTTCCAAGTTGTAAAACTGCAAACAATATTTGGGAAACTTTTGAGTGTTATATATTCAATTTTGTCAAGTCAATTTTGCTGAAACTTTGGGAGTTGTCAGTGTTTATGCTACTCTATATTGTGATAGAGCTTTCTAAAGATTGGATGTTTGTATAAGATTTGGTGAGCACTTGAAAACAACTGTTTGGTAGGATTCTTGATAACTCTTGAGAGTGTATCATGTCTACTTCTACTATTAATGCTGCTCCTCCACCTACTCTCGTGGTTGTAGAACAACTCTCTAGTCCCTAAAAGATATCCAAACACTCTATTAGCGGCCTCCTAATTTTTCTTAGTGGGAGCATTGAGACTCCTACTTAGTACTCCTACAGCTTCAGCTATATCTAGCCGGGTACAATTCATAAAATATATTAGGCTACCCACTACTTGTCGATAACAAATTGTCTACATAAATATCTTCTCTTTAGGGCCTAATTCATCATTCAAGATTATAACTCCCTCTTCCTCACTACCCTTACTTCCCTTCTTTAGTTCCATTGGAGTGGTACAATTTTTAGCCTTGTCCATTTGAAAACTTTCTAAGATGTTTCCAATTGCCTCTTTCTGAGTTAATCTGATTATCTTTCTATCTTTGTCTCTCTCTACTTGAATTCCAAAAATTTACCTTGCCTCTCCTATATACTTCATCCCAAATCTACCTTTTATATCCGTTTTCAACTTATTAATTTTATCCATATATTAACATAAAACAAACAAATCATCAACATAAATTTCAATGAAAATATTTCCTTCCTCATCTTCAAACAATTTCATTGAGTGATTTGAGGCGAATATTTCCCAAACTTTTAAGTAACTCATCGAGCTTCTTATTCCATTGACAATGCGCATGTTTCAGCCCATACAAAGTTTTGATAAATCGGCATACCTTGCTCTTCTCCCTTTACTCTACAAATCGTACGGGCTGTCGCATAAAATTCTCCTCTTCCAACTCTCCATGTACGAAGGCCGTCTTGATATCCATTTGATACACTTCCATGTCTTTTGTTGCCGCCAAAGTGATAAGTATAAGAACGAAGGGAAACGTGACAATCGCGGTTAAATTCTCCTTTTAGTCAATTCCCTCTTTTTGAGTGAATCCTTTAGCCAATAAATGAGCCTTGTAGTGCTCAATGGTGTTACCCAGGTTGAGTTCTAATTTAAATACCCACTAACACCCGATTAGTTTTTTGTTAGGAGGATAGTCCACCTGCTCTCATGTATCGGCCGCCATAATTGAGGCCATCTCCTCATTAATGGTTGCTTTCCATTGGTTCCTCTCAGGACAATTCATTGCCTCATTATAAGTCCGAGTTTCATCGGGGTGAGAGAGTTTGGTTACCTTATTGTTAACTTGTCTCTTTTGCTGTCTTTTGCTGCTTCTTCTTCCTCCCTCAAACTTTGTTTCCCGAATAGATGGTTGCCATGGATTCTTTCAAACATTTTCGACTTCTCCCCAATACCTCGATTCCTGGTCTTTATCCACCATGTCTTCCGCTTCGGTTGGAGTAGATACTAGGGTTTCCACGGCTGAGTCTTTCTCGATATGATCTCTACTTACAAGATCATCATCTTCTCGGTAACCAGGATAGTTAGGAAGCTCAAAGTAATCAATATTTTTTTAATTAAATCTTACTTTGGTTGTCTTTGTATGTTTAAAGAGATCATAGATCTCCCTAAATCCATAACCACTATCTGCTTCACGAGGATTATATATTCTCTCTTGAAATCATAAACTTTATATATTTTTACATCTTCATCATATCCTAGCAGATATCTTGGTTTTCCTTTTGGATCTAACTTCCAATTTGACCGATCTGTGTCTAGACTGAGCACTTGAATATCGAAAACCTTTAAGTGTGAAACATCTGGTTTTTGGCAGTTCCATCTCTCATAAGGTGTTTAACCTTTTACTGCTGAAGTAAGAACTCTATTCTTGAGATCATTTTCAAAGTTCATTGCTTCGGCCAAAAATCTCTTTCTTATCTTCTTATCCAACAACATACCCTTGGCACTATCACTTAGAATTCTATTTTACGTCTCTGCTACACCATTCTGCTCAATATTTTTAGGGACTGTCTATTGGTGTTGCACTCCATATTCTCTTTGAAAAATCCTTTAACTGATTGGAGGTATACTCTCCCCCATTATCACTCCTTACTCTCTTAATTGAGGTTCCATGGAGTTTCTCACTTCACGCTTTATATTCTTTAAAAATCTGTAGGGCTTCTAATTTGTTTTTCAAAAAATACGTTCTAGAATACCAAGACCAATAGTCAGTGATTGTCATCAAAAATTTTTTAGCCCCAGGTGAAGGCCTTTTGGTCGGTCCCTAAATATCAGAGTGTACCAAGTCTAAAAATTTTTCTTAGTTAAAAGTGGCTTTATTTGGGAAGGGTAACTAGTGTGCCTTATCTTGAGCACAACCCCTACAGTCACTTAGGTTTTCACTTTCTCCAAACTGAATTCCTTCCACTATTCTCATCTTTTTCATATCTCTCAACTTATCGAAATGCACATGTCCAAGTCTCTTATGCCACAACATAATATCATGAACTCTAGCATAGTAAATTTTCTTTTTTTCATTGCTTAAAATCAGTCTAAACATCCACTGGTTACTTTTTTCAGAGGTGAAATAAACTTCCTCCTCAATGCTACAAGTAAAGGTTCCTTTTCTAGTGCTTGTCTTAAAACCCACATCATCTTACACAAACGTTGAGATGAGGTTTTTGTTTTACTCTCGAATAAACAAAGAATGTCACTATGGATGTCTTCCCCGCCACTAAGACTTTTGGATCTACCAATCATATCAGAGTAGTAGTGACTACACTCCCATCCCTATACTCTATCTCTACGGTGGGAATCTTTCTCATCTTAGTGGACAAGTGTTTGTCCTTACACATGTGCATGGAGGCACCCGAATCCACAATCCAACCTCCTTCACCTTTCGATCCTCCGAAAGCACATTTTCGCTTTTGAGGAATTTCGACATTCTTCGCCTCCAACTCCTCATCCAACAAGAGCTCATCGTACTTGTCTTTGGATTCCTCCTTATGTACCTGCGTCAAAAGAGCCTTTTTCTTTCCTCTTGAAGAACCACTGGCGTTCCCCTCCTTTAACCAAAGTTAGGTTAGCTTAGTGCACTCCGCTATATAGTGCCCTGGTTTCTTTCAAAAATGGCACAAAGCCTTTGGAGCCCTTGATCTGAACTCATCGGTCTGATTTTTCTGTCCCCCCCCTCCAAAATATCCGACCAGTTTTCTAGAATCCTTATTCCTCCAATTGGTTTCGGTTTCCAATGCTTGCCTACTCTTTCCTCCCTTTTGGATCTCTAGGGTATTCTCTCAAACGATAATCATCGCTACCACTAAATTCCATATTCACCTTGAGTTTGGAAAGTCCTGCACACGGTTGACTATATTCTTGTACTCATCTAGTAAATTTATAAGCAAACAGTTAACCTTTTCCATTTCCGTTTCTACTTTTCCAACACTCTCTAGCTCAATGAAAAGTGTTGTGAGCCCATTACAAAAATCCAACATCTTCCCCCCTTTGTATATATATGAATTTATTTTTCAATTAACCAATTGTTGTTGCTGAATCATACGACTTTGGTACATCTCTACGAGACCCACCCATATATCGGATGTCGTTTCTACTCGCAAACGAGGAGATGGAAGTCCTTAAGTAAGTTGACAGAGGATGAAGTGCTCTGCCGCCATATTGTTATAGTCCCAGGTATAAATATCATTCTCCTCGTTCCTCGGAATAGGTGACATGAAAGCTGAACCGGTTGATGTAGGTGTGATCGTCTCCTTCTCTTTTTCTATATCCACCACCTCCCTTTCCTTTGTCTCCTCTGTTGGAGATGGATCAGCATCTCTGGTGAATTAATTTGCTTCCTTTAAACCCTGGAGAGATGCCTAGACCGGATGGACTCCTCACCTGTCCACTCTTTATTCCCCAAATCCTTTTCTCACATAGAGCTTTTGTCATCATTCTCTCCCAATATATGAAGTTACTTATATTAAAGATGGGCACCATAGAGGGTGGTCCTATAACATGCAATTGTGAGACCTCCATAGGTCCTCAAAATGGACAGCTCACACGAAGCCAACCGTGACCCCTTTGTTTTTCAACAAAAAAACTTGTCACATTGGCAAAAAAAAACACTAAACAGCTTCACTCTTATGAATAAAAGACTCTCGTGAGTCGATAGCAAAAAGAATATCTGAATTTGCTCCCCTGAGCAATAAGTTATGAATGGTCAAAGTTGACCTTTTGTACAAAAGTACTCTTGGAGAGAGGTAGCTATGAATGGTTAAAGTTGACCTTTTGTACAAAAGCACTCGTGAAGAGAGGCAGCTACCTACTACTGTATTGTACAGAAAGGTATGTGTGTCAGAGTAATTTCTGCACAACCATCGTTCAATATGGCCAAAATGTTGAAACTGTCGTATCCGATTCTTTCTCATATTCTTCGAAGATGCCGCAAGCCAATGAGGTTGTGCCACGTATCTTTTTACGTGGCGGTGATAAAAAAATTGCCAAAACACTGATTTCACGATCTCAGCTCCTATCACGGCCGTTCGATCATAACTAGCTTTCAATTTTACGCGTCAAAACTAATATACGGTACTAGTTTCATGCGGTACCTTAAACGGTACTATATATAACTGTATCTATGTGATAAGAATTTGTTCGTACTGTGAAATGAATTCTTCTACGATTACATCTTGAAATACTTATCGAACCCTATATATCTCTGCACTTGTCTTAGACTATATTATAAAGTTAACGACTAATGTTGAGGAACGATCGATACCCGGATGAAATCCTGGGTCTGTCAAGCTCCTGAAAATCTATTGGTTCCTTTTCCCCATAGAAATCGTAGATTAAAAGAAGCTTATATAGAGAGTGCCAACTCCAAGTTGATACAAACCCAAATGACTAACACCCTAACAGTCAAAACCCTAACACAGCTTCACCCATGTGAAACAAGAATTTATGTGTGCTTAGTTCCCCCACAGAATGCAAAGTTAGAATATGAGTATTTGGACACATTCTCCCTATTAAAATTTCACTTAGAAATACCACCACCTTCGCAGGCACAAGCTTTGATCGACTACACCTTTATGTTTTGTGGACTCCCCTTAGTCCGTAGAAAAAATAATCTATTAATTTGTTCAACTGAGTTGTTAGTTATGGCCAATCAAATTTGGCATATAAATACAAAAGCACTCTACGAGAGAGGCGGTTACCTACTATTTTTCTTAGTCCTTAACCCCTCTCGAAACCCTCTACTATTGAAGTACAGCACCTATCACAAGTTTGTACCATATGTAAAAGTACAAGAGTCGGAGTACTTTTTGTTCAGCCTTTGTAAGTTATGGCTATAACGATGACATTGTCACATCGATACTTGTTATCGTGCTCTCAGAGATGCCACAACTAAATGATACATTGCCACGTGTCATGTGGAGTGGCGGCTTCCGAAAACCACCAAGACGGCCATACCGAAATCTCGAATCCCACCATGGCCGTCGATCAAGGTTTACTTTTGGTATAGACCATCGACACAAATGTCTGTATCATTTGTTTCATTTGGTAATATACGGTAAAACGCTTTCTATGCTCTAAGAGTTCGTTGTATAAATAAAATGGAATTCTCTACGTGCACGCATTTAAATATCTATCGTCCGTATCTTTAGCATTGGTACTAGACTATGGGATAAAACTAATGACTACGGGTTACACAGGCGGACGGTGGGTACAGGATCAAATCTTAGTGCGATAGCCTTTTTTTATAAACTAAATATTAGCCTATTCTTTGTCCCCTTGGACAATATAAGCGGCCATGGTTCTAGCTCATCTCCAGTCTTTTTGATACCAAAAAGTATGGGGACTAGTGAGTGGAGCGGGAAGCAGGTTGCCATTGCTAACTTCCTCCTTTTAATTTTCCTATTGAGACTTATAAAAAACATGAATTTCAACACTCCCATTATTTTCTAATCTACTTTTTTTTCAACTTCTTATGAAAAACATTTTTTTTTCTTTTTCTTCTTTTTTTCTCCTTATAACACTTTAAGTGAATACCCTCGTGTTTAAAGAAGTGTATTAGATGAGCTAAAATAAACAGAACATCTTGTTGATCACACATTTTGTTTCGCATACCCCTTTTCATAAATCCGAGCTCATGGTGCAAGGATTAATCCACCGCATCCTTTTTTCATTCGAGCAAAAACCATATTCCGACTTGTAGTTCCAACAGCTAGCCCAATCCCCTATCGGCAACACATACCCAGATGCTAACCCTTTTACAGGCACATCATCATAAGTGTACGCTTACGATTGCTTGACTCTCAGGTGTACTTTTACGATTGTATTATTTTTAACAACAATTTATTATGGTTAAATAGGACTTAATGACAGTTTGGTAATTTTACATTGGATATTTTGACAGTTAGTGATTTGTTGACAGCTCACAACTGTATATATAGCTATGAGCTTTGTAAGCAAAAGATAAAAAATACTTAGCATGGAAAGTAAGGACCAAAGATGTAGACTTTTGGGGTTGCCGATTAGGTCATGCTTTTAAGTGATACAATAATTTGATTATACTTTTGTTTATGTGTGATGCGTTCATTTATTATTATTTATATGTGTTAATTTTAAGTTTGCTTGTCATGCATTGTACATAGATTTGTTTTGTTTGTAATGCATTATGTATACTTTGATCGTCCATCTTGACTGATCACTTACAGCTAAGCAACCTTAAACTTTCCATAGCAATACTCTCACAAATCCCTTGAAAACAAATTACTTCAAGGTATCTTAAATTCTTAAGTATTAACTTTTATCTAAAACAGACCTTAGACAAATAACCTGTCCCCCTTAAATCTATTAAAAACTTCCAGCTTTAAAAGAAATCATATGTCAAACCTTAAAGCTAATTTATCTTACTCACATTCAGGTAATTACTTCCCTTCTAACAATAATAACCTTTGATATTCTCAGATTATACTTGATCGGATTTATACTTCGATATTGACATTCAGATTTACACAGAACTCAAAGCAAATGAAATTTCCTTAAAATTAGAGAAGAATGTAAACATACAATGTAAACTAATCTGATATCTTCTACATCCTACAATGGTTACTATATTATTCCTAAACTAACACAGTTATTTCTTGAACATAACGAACTAAGCTACGTTGGATTGAAATATTCAAAGTTTGCATACTAAGAAATTTGAATTTTCTTACTACGTCTGAAACCAGAATTTAAATTTCAAATTTTAGCTGTTCCCGTGGTATTTTGTCGTTTCGATTATCTTAAGTAGTGACGTTATACTTTTTATTATTTGACGTGGACTACTTTTGAATTTATCTAGCGTGGCATATAAAATATCCGTTTGAATTTTACCGCGTACAAAATAGTGAATTGTATTTTTTTCACCGACATTTGTTGGCGTCCATAGTTCCGTGATTTGCGTGGTAACGTTTTGTTATAGCGACGAGAAAAATTCATCGCTATAGCGACGAGAAAAGTTCATCGCTACAGATTGAAGTCCATGTAATCCAATACTCCTCTTAACTTCTATCTATGTATCCTCTTCTATATATGAATTTTAAAGATTTTTTCCCTTAAATATTTTATCCTTACAATACTATATTTAGCCACTTAGAAATATTTTACTTTTTGATATGCAAAATTGTAACTTAGGACCAAGTAGTGCCTTAGTCATCATGTCAGCTATCATTTGTGAATCTGAAACATGCTGTATTTTAATTACTCTGTCCTGTATGTTTTCTCTGACAAAGCTGAGTCTGATGTCAATATGTTTACTTTTGAAATGATATTTAGGATTGTTTGCTACAACTATGGTAGCTTGATTGTCATAGTATAAAATCTGAGATCCATGCTGCATCGATCCTAATTCTTGTAAAAATGCTTTTACCCAGATGATTTCTTTTACTGCCACGCTAATTGCTAAGAATTGAGATTTGCTAAGAATTGAGATTCCATTGTTGACTGAGCTGTTACTTTTTAAGTTTACTTCCCTACATCACGTTCCTTGTCTAATCTTCAGAATGTATCCAGATGTTGATTTCCTGGTGATGTCGTCTCCATAACTTGCATCGCTCTAAGTTTGGATGTTGACTGAATCTCCTCCCAAGTGTAATCATAAATCTGATGTTCCGATAAGGTATCTTAAAACTCTCTTGAGAGTGTTCAGTCAGATTTCCTTAGATCGTGTAAACTTTGCTAAGTATTCCTATTGCAACTGCTATGTCAGGTCTCGTAGAATTCATGAAGTAAATAAGAGTTCCCACAATTTCTCTATAAGATACATTTACCTTTTCATCCTCTTCTTCATCCTGTTCCTCGTTTCTCTTCTTGGTATCCAAAGGTGTAATACAACTGTTAGTAGAACTGAAGTTAAATTTCCTTAACATATTTTTTTATTGCCTCTTTTTGTGTTAATTAAATAATATTATTTTCTCTATCTCTTTCCAATTGTATTCTTAGGATATATTTTGCTTCTCCAATATCTTTAATATCAAACTCCTTAAAAAATTCTTCTTTTAGTTTTTGAATTTGTTCCTTACATTTACTAATGATAAGTAGGTCATTTATATAAACTGCAATATATAACACTCCTAGGAGCTTGTTTAAGTCCATACAATGATTTAATCAGTTAACATACGAGTCCTTCTTTTCCTTGTT
The DNA here is from genome assembly GCA_037447655.1 of Zygnema cylindricum. Taxonomy (NCBI): domain Eukaryota; kingdom Viridiplantae; phylum Streptophyta; class Zygnematophyceae; order Zygnematales; family Zygnemataceae; genus Zygnema; species Zygnema cylindricum. The sequence continues at coordinate 42,522 of JBBHKE010001396.1, read as the reverse complement.
CAATAAATTCTTGCGGTTGTTCCATATAGATATCTTCTTCCAGTTCTCCATTTAAGAAGGCGGTTTTAACGTCCATTTGATGAACTTCCATATCTTCAGTAGCAGCTATACTTAGGAGAATTGTGATTGAAGGAAATCTTATTAAATGGGAAAAAGTCTCTTCATAATCTATTCCCTCTTTTTGATTATATCCCTTAGCAACCAACCTTGCTTTATATCTCTTTATTGTATTATTTGGATTTAGTTGTGTGTCAAACACATATTTATATCCAATAGCTTTTCTATCTGGAGGTAATTCTACTAAATTCTAAGTTTGTTCTTTCATAGTAGAATTCATTTCCTCATGAATAGCTTCCTTCCATCTCTCCTTTTTCGGGCTTTCTAATGCTTTTTGTAAAGTAATTTGTTCATTAGATTAAGCAGATAGAGCAAATACCATATGGTTTTCTTGAAGTCTTTAACTTGTTCCCCTTCCTCTTGGAAATGCTGAAGCTGGTATACTTGGTTGTCTCCCTCCTGGTCCTCTTATATCTTTAGGAGATTCTTCTTGATCACTTGAAATATCCGCATCTGTTGATGTATTGTCGTTATATTTGTTTCCATGTATTGGTTCTTCAATTTTCTTATCTTCTTCCTGAAGTAAAATGTATTCTTGATATGATCGAGTAATAATTTGTTGAAATAGGTCTTTGGTTTTTCCCTCGTCTTTAACTATCATCTTTCTTACTACCTTTACATCATGAGCAAGTAGATCATATATTCTATATCATTTTGCATTTTCATCATATCCTACTAGGATTCCAAGCTTTCCCTTTGGATCCATTTTCCATTTAGTTTGATCATTATCTAGATAAAATACTTTGTTTCCAAAAACTCTTAGATGACTAACATCTGGTTTCTTTCTGTCCATAATTCGTATGGAGTTTTTCCATTTTCTACAACTTTTGTACTTACTATGTTTTTGATATAATTTGCACAATTAAATGCTTCTACCCAAAATTTTGAGTCCATTCTTTTGTCTGCCAGCATGCTTCATGCACTTTGTGTCAAGGTTCTATTAAGCCGTTCTACACTTTGTGTCAAGGTTCTATCAAGCCATTCTACTACTCTATTTTGTTCACGTGTATAGGGAACAGTTTGCTGATGATGAGTCCCTTGTTCTTTCAGGTATGCAAAAAACTCCTTTGATATGTATTCACCTCCGTTGTTAGTTCAAAGCTGCAATATTGATACTCCTTGTTGTTTATCCACGAATGCCTTGAACTCTTGAAATTTTGAGAAAACTTCTCATTTGTTTTTAATAAAGTATACCATGCTATATCTAGACCAATCATCTGTAAAAGTAACCATATATTTTTTCTTACTCAGTGACTCCTTTTTGGAGGGTCCTTATACATCTGATTGAATTACTCTTAGAACTCTGTCTGCTTTACTGGCCTTTTTTTTTGGAAAAGGTAATTTATGTATTTTTCTGAGAGCACAACCATCACAAACATCTGATGTAACGGAACACTTTAAGCCATCCACCACTTTGTCTTTAAACATCTTATTCAGTTTATCAAAGTTTAAATGACCGAGACGTTTATGCCACAATTCATGATCATGCAATTGTGTGTCCTTCATTGGATCACAGAATTCAGAAAGCCTCTAGATAGTTATTAACTAACCCACTTTCAATGACAACCAATGCTGCCCAAGCAAACAAGCTAACAATTTGAATGCACTCGTGTGTAGCCTGGACTCCCCTGAGTCCGTAAGTAAAAGAATCTCAGAAAACGCCCAACCAGGCGAGAAGCTATGAGGCAGAATATTTCAAGTCTTGATTCCCTCTAACAACTTCTATCTACTGAAGTACGAAACAATCAGATTACTGTACTGTACCAAAAAGTACTACTGCCGGTGTACCTTTTGTACGACCAATGTACGACAAGGCTTTTAAGCGCACGCGTGTCCACATCTTACTCGTCCGTACGTTCCTCGGAATTCCCGCGACCGAATGTCATCTTTCCACATGGCTCCAGGTCATGCCACGCCACAAAACGCCAAAGTGACCTTTCCGCGATCTCAGCGAAGACGTATGTCGTTGGATACGAACCGACATTAAGTATCGTCCGTCGAAACAAATGTCAGATAGATTTGTTTCGTGCGGGATCCAGTCCGCACTAAACTTAACATGTTCTATGATGTAACATTTTACATTTCCGTTAATCGGATTATAGGACATAACATTCCTTAAATATGAATCATACCCTATATACTTTAACGAGCTTCTACGACAGACAAGATAGAGCAGACGGCTACTCCACGCTCTACCGGTCGGGGGTTCGAGTCCTACTGGACTCAACCTTTTGGTAAAGAGTGACTTAAGGTCACTCTCTAACCCTGTATATGGAGCTGAGGCGGCCATGGCTCCATCACTCTCTCTCTCTCCTTCAGTGACTACAACTGGGGGTAAGAGAGAAGATATGAAGGCAAGCTGCCGTCTTTTTCCGCTAATTTACTAAGACCTAGAAAATACCCAAAACTATTTATTTCAACAGATGAGACAACTCTCCAGAGTGCAGTCCAAAATTATGATTATTATTTCCCATGATGATTCTAAACATGTTGTTCTCACTTAGGATACCTTCTACAAATGTCTGACCGTTCATATTGACAATCTGCCGACTTCCTTCCATGACTCTTTTGAATCCTCTTTTTGCTGCAACTGATGTAGAAAACAGTCTTTGTAAAACTAGGAACATACAAAACATTTTCTAGCATTCTTTTGAATGTATCACTTCCTACCTTCACATGCAAAATAACTTTTCCTTTTGCTGTAGATATTTCAGTGGTTCCATTACCGCAATAAACTTTTGTTGGTGATATTTCTTGAAAGGAGACAAAAAGTTCTTTATCTTTGCACATATGAGCACATGCTCCTGAATCTATGATCCATCCGGTAGCTGATGAGTCTTCACCTGTTTTAGACATGCAGACAAACTCCTCTGGGAATGACGTCACTTCTCTGTCTTCTTCTTTTTCACTTAGAACAATTCCTTCCTTGGTTGGTTGTTTGAAAGGTTTCTTTCCTTTGTTGATCTCCTTGAGGTACAAATAACAATTTCGCTTGAAATGTCTTGGTTTATGAAAATAGTAATAAGTCTTATCCTTTGGTTCATCATAGCTCCCCTGATTAGTAACTTTCGGTTTTGATATTGAGATGACAAAGCTTTAACGGATGGATCACCTCCCATTAATTGTAAATTTGACTCTTCAACTAGAATCAAACCTACAGCTTGTGACCATTTCCAATTTTCTTGTTTGTGCATTTGTAACTGTTGCAACACACATCTGTACTCTGGAGGTAAACGACATACTAATTGAAAAACCTGCTCATCAGCTTTATATACTATTACTGTTCCTGCAGCTTCTGTATATAATTTTTGAAATTCATTGATATATCCGATCATAGATCCTCCTATATATTTGTATTTCTGAATCATCTGATCTATCACTGTCTGTTGTTGTAAGTTTGACACCTGATACATTTCCTCTAGTTCATTCCAAATATCACAAGTATCCCTAAACGTTATACAAGACATGACAATATCTTCAGATATACTATGAAAAAGCAAATTTTCTACTTTTGTATTATCCATCTGTTCAGATCCTTCATCATCTGATCCTGATGATATCTTTGTAACTAATTTATCCACCACATGAATAAGTTTTTTCTCCTCGGATGTCCTTCCATAAGAGTCTTCCATAACAGATTATTAGATCCATTGAATACAGACAGTTTATGGCGTGGGCCCATAACGTGTAAACTTTGATCGTCCATGTTGACTGATCACTTACAGCTAAGCAACCTTAAACTTCCAAAGAAATAATCTCAAAATTCCCTTGCAAACAAATTACTTCAAGGTATCTTAAATTCTTAAGTGTTAACTTTTATCTGAAACAGAACTTGGAGAAATAACCTGTCCCCTTGAAATCTATTAAAGACATCCAGCTTTAAAAGAAATCAGATGTCAAACCTTGAAGCCACTTAATCTTACTCACAGTCAGATAATTACTTCCCTTCTGACAATAATAACCTTCTGATATTCTCAGATTATACTTGATCAGATTTATATTTCGATAATCACATTCAGATTTACACAAAACTCAAAGCAAATGAAATTTCCTTAAAATTAGAGAAGAATGTAAACATACAATGTAAAATAATCTGATATCTTCTACATCCTACAATGGTTATTATATACTTCCTAAACTAACACAGTTATTTCTTGAACATAACGAACTAAGCTAAGTTGGATTGAAATATTCAAAAATTGCATACTAAGAAATTTGAATTTTCTTATTACGTATGAAACCAGAATTTAAATTTCAAATTTTAGCTGTTCTTGTTGTATTTTGTCGTTTCGATTATCTTAAGTAGTGACGTTATACTTTTTAAAATTTAAAGTGGAGTACTTTTGAATTTATCTAACGTGGGTTATAAAATATCATTTTGAATAATGAATTTCGCATTTGCGGGACAATTTCTTTCATACAATCTAAAATGACATACTCTTGCAATTTTTGTTGCTTTTGCTACTCTGTCATTTCAAATAGATCTATCGAGTTTAGTTCATCTTTGAGAATGATGTTCCTTGCTACAACTATTTTTTGCTTCTCAACACAAGGACCCTATAACCTTTGGAGTGATCATAATATCCTAACAAAATACCCGGTAATCCCTTCGGTTCCATTTTCCATCTATCATTAGATGTATCCAAGATAAAGCATTTACTACCAAAGACTTTGAAATGGCTAACATTTAATTTGCTACCTATCTAGATCTCGTAAGGAGTAGTTTCTACCGATCTTTATCCTATCATATTTTTAATATAAATCGCACAATTTAGAGCCTCACCCTATAATTTTGGATCCACATTTTTATCTACAAGCATAAACCTAGAGCTCTTCATGAGGGTTCAAATTAATCTCTCCAAAACCCCATTTTTTTTCGGTGAGTACGGAACAGTCAACAGATGACTTATACCTTCCTCGAGTAAAAAGTTTTCAAATTCCTTCGATGCATATTCCCCACCATTGTCCGATTTGAGCTCCAAAATAGGTAAATTATAGAGTTTTTCAACCCATGCTTTATAGTGTTAGAAGTAACCAAACACTTCGCTCTTTGCCTTCATGAAGTAAACTAAAGTAAACCTGGAGAAATCATCAGTGAAGGTGAACATATATTTCATTTCCCCAGCAGATGGAAGCTTTGAAAGACCAAAAACATCAGAATGAATTTGTTGAAATAGTTTTGTGGACCGATGCTCAAACTCTTAAGGAAATGGTAGTCTGTGGATTTTGCCTAAAGCGTAGCCGTCACATGTTTTGACCGGCTGATCTGTGATTAATACACCCTCTATTTTTCGAGCAAGTACCATTTTTTTCAGATTATCATAGTTTACATGGCCAAATCTTTTATGCCACAACTCATATGAATGCAAAACATCAGAGTACATAAAATCATTCTCCTTGTTATTAACTATATCCATGCGGTACATCTTGCTAGTATCTATTGTACCTGTAACCGCAACTTTGCAATTTTTGCTAACAACCTGCCTACCATTTTTCAAATTAACCTCAAAGCCTTTACTTTCTACCAAGGACGTAGAAAACATATTTTTCTTTAAGTCAGGCACAAATAAGACATTGTGAAGAGTCCTTTCACTTGCTTTTCCCTCTACATCAACTTGCAAAGATACATCACCCACAGCACGAGTCTAAACACTCATTCCACAAGCATAATAAATTTTTTTCCCCGACGTTGATTTCAGATTTTTGAAGTTAGCCTTATTCCAGCACATGTGGGTTGACGCTCCCGTATCCAACACATGTGGGCTGACGCTCCCGTATCCATTATCCATCCTGTGTCCTTCGGGCCCTCTATTGATGCCTCCATAGCGAATAGATCCGTTTCATCCCCCTCAAAAATGTCAAAGTCTCATCTTGGAGTGACGAAGAAGCTGAAAACATTGCATTTCCACGAGGTGTAGGCACTTTGAAGCTTTTGTAAAACTTCCTTTGTTTCCATTTCGGCCTTTATAAACCTATTTCGTAAGTATTTTTAAGCTTAGGACAGAATTTATATCCATGACATCTCTCACTAAAAAAGAAACATGCATTGTTGGATTGTCTAATTCCACCCTTATTAAACTGTCTGAACTGATTAAACTAATTTCTTTGCTGATTAAAGTGTCATTTTTTCTCGAAGTCTCAATTAAAAGCCTTTACTTGCTCAACATTGAGAATATTAGATGTAGCTCCCTCCTCTAGTAAAATATTAATTGTTAATTGTAAAGTCTAGCTAGCCTTACCTTTGTGTTTGAGCATATCACATGTTCCTTTCACACTTTGAGGGAGACCCCTCATGAGCAATGCTGCTAGTTAAACCAAAAGAAACTCCCCACCTGAACAATCATGTGCATCTACAAGGATGCCAAATTTGTTAGAATATTAGCCATTGTACCGCCAGTGTTCTTATAGTCCTAAATTTTCCCAGCTATAAGAAAGTTCTTTCGAACATTAGCCTTTTAATAATCATTTAAAAGAGATATCCAAATATAAATTGCTTTTTTTATTATTATTCGAGACATAGCTAAGTCCCAATATATACAAAATTTCAAAATAGAGCGAGCCTGTGTGTTTTTATCAGACCATTAAGGATCAGATTTATCTAGCCAACCATCCAAGATATCCAAAAACATTCCAAAGTGAGTCCCCATATCCGCCCAGAAACATAATTTGCCTCGGATAGATATGAATTCTTGATGAGAGGCCCATAACCTGTTGTTTTAGAACCACTGGTGCACGTGGACAAGCAGCAATAGTAGTAGAAGTAGACATAATATACTCTCAGAAGCTATCAAGAATCCTTCCAAATAGTTGTTTTCAAGATCTCACCAAATCTCATACAAGCATCCTAACTTCACAAAACTCTTTCAAATATAGAGTAGCATAAACAGTGACGAATCTCAAAGTTTCAGCATTGACCGAACAATACTTTAGATATAATACTCAGAAGATTCTAAAAAATTGTCTACAGTTTTACTACTTTGAAGTCTGGTTCCATTTTGTGTTCTGTCAAGCTCATGTGCTTCACATGCACCCTTTTTATCTTACCAAGGATTCCTGGGCCTTTTTCCTCTGTACGGTCATTAAAGTATGGGGAAAGGAGCGCACTCAGCCAGACCAAATTCTTCTATTGTCGTAATTGAAAGAAACGCACTTTATTTCACGCATAATGGAGGCCGGACGACAAAGTTACTCCGTTCCAAAGATTACCATTCTGTTAGATGTGACCCAGTTGCCAACTGTCCCATTGGGGGCTACATTGTGGAACGCCACGTAACTTTTGGGATAGTCTTGTAGATTTTGCTGTTGGCTATTAGTAGGACGTTAGTTCAGGTCCACCAGGTGGGTAGAGCATTTATTAATCTGAGCCAAAGTTTGGCGTTTCACGTCAATTGAGAACTTTGTTGCTCAGGATTGTGTCGTAGAAAAACCCTTGGCTTCTAATCTAGCCGAAGATAGTCGCCTAACTTTTTGCCCTGAGTGTAGTACAACCTGTTTTGTCTTGTGTCTGTACGATAACAATTCCTGGCCGGTGATTGGCTCGTGGTATTGCTTTGACTCTGGTACTATCGGTAGGACAAACTTGGCTTGTATAAGGCACTTGTGGCCGAGGGAGACAGGTTGCTGTTTCAGTACTGTCTCCGGAGAAAAACCCTAAAAATTCCAGCAAACTTTCTTGTGGAGAACTTTTGTTTTGCATGTGATATTGCCATCTTGGTTTGCATCCGTCCTTTGTGGAAATCGTAGTCCGGTTTTGTGGTTGGCACCATCTTTCCTGTTTTGGGCGATTTGGGGACTCGTGTTTGTTGGAAACTAAGAAGGGTCTTGCCGGTTCCGGGTCGCGGAAACCGAGGAGTTAAGGAGGCCTTACTTGTTCCGGGGTTTTCAGGGGGGGATTTCGTCTCCTTTTGGTTGTCCACGTTACGTTTTGGGGTTAGGTTGAGCTCGCTTGCCATTATTCCACATTCTAACTTTATCCTCTATTTTTCTAAGGGCAAGGTGATATTGTTAATTTTGAGACAACATTTTTATATTTCTATCCTTTCATTTTTTCTGAGTGGAAGCATCTGGGTTCTCTCTTTGGTAGTCCTTTTTGGGGCTCTGGTTGGGTTTCTTCCGGGGTCGATTACCAGAATCTTTTGTACCAGAATAGTGGATTTTGAGAGGATTTTTGTTAGGCTTCCAACAGATCGTCAAAATAAAGGACCCGGCTCCACCTCTAAGGATTCCCTCCTTTCCCCTGGCCAGGAGGGGGAAGGAGAGGGGGGAGGGGATATCTTTTCGCCCCCCCCAAACACTCATCCACACCTTCCATGCATGCTCACAAGAATAAGGCGGGTAGCATTGGGCACAAACATGGTTGTGAGGAGCATTCACATTCTGGGGAAGGTTGTTTGCAGGACTCTAATGCCAATTACCCGGGCAGTGGGCCCTCCTCTGATGTTTTCGGCACGCTCGACATGGTTCCTCCTCCCATCTTCTCTGGTATCAAATAATGCGGTGCTACGTGGCACCGCGTGACGCTATCTCCAAATGCCGCCAAAAGCTCACTTTGGATGGCTGTTACAATATTGGCCGTTCGATCAAAACATATTTTAGACCGTTCAGATTCGCGTACGTGCATGAAATGTTCCTCTTCGTTAGTTTGGTGTTAATTAGCCGGTTCGTTAACGTTTATATATCTTTGAATTCGTCACGTGTATCGTTTCGTAGCGCCTTAATGTTTAAGGCGCCCGACTATATAGAATCTATAAGTTGCAGGTTTAAATCCGGACTTAGGCAATATTTTGGTAAAATATCATCTACTTCAAAATTTGCCACTTTCTAAATATGGTGGCAGCCATGGCGTGCCTTTTATCCTTACTCTCTCTCTTTAAAGTATATTTAAAATAGAGAAGTGAGCTATTAATTACCTTTTTTCAATAATAACTGTTTGTCTCTTTCTAGACAGCATAGGCAGCCATGGCTCTAGCTCCCTTGTCAAGCCGCATGTCGTCGGACATTTTAGTTTTTTATATTTAGGCGTTAAGACGGGCAGCCGCTACACTAATTTGTATTCGGGTATTATTGGGTTTCGCAGGACCGTACGACGTGTACCGTACGACCTACATTTTCAGTGATTTCCGGGATAGCGATTTGGATCGTACCCGCGGTCCTACCGTACGACGTATATTTTTCCGCGATTTCCGCCGACGGCGGATTTGATTATTTCGCTTCGACCGTACGACTTACGCCGACCGGAATTCCCGCGGCCACGACTTACCATACAATAGATATCTTACGCGATTTTTGCCGACGGTGGATTCGATTATTTTACGTCCACCGTACGACTTACATTACCCGGAATTTCCGCGATTACAAATTGGACCGTACTTTCGGTCCTACCGTACCTACTTTCATTTCCGGAAATCCCGGCCGACGACAATTTTTAATCGTTTCTCGTAAAGTAGCATCCCGGCCGTCGACGCTGATTATGTAATTTTTGTAACTTCGCATCTGGACCGTCGACGCAAATGACAGACAAATTCGCTGTCAGTTTTGACGAAGCTACGCTATTGGACTATTTTAAGTCGTGAACCATTTGGAGGTTCACGCATTCACATGTAGATAGGAAGGGTTTTAATCCGTAGGTTATAGATTTTGTAACGTAGGGCATAGGATTTCGGCCTCCTATTGGCCAAATCCAAACTAGACGCAAATATTTACATAGCACGCTGTACTCTGATTGGCTTGTTTTCGCTAGGCGTAGTTTTGGTTACTTAGTTCATTTCGCATCATTTCCTGCACACAATTTTCAAGTGCAGGAATTATTCATTTGATTTATTTTCAGTATTGAGGATTCTCTGCAGCCATCTTTTATTTGTAAAATTGTCCGGACAGCTTAGAGGCGATTTTCTCCCTTTGCGTGAAGCGTCTAGTTTTCTATTATATTATCAATATCTTGTAAAGCCTTACAAATTAATCTATACGGCTTCGGTCAAGACCTACACGGTTTCCCTTCACTTTTTTCATCTTTTGAGTGGATTTCGACCGCGATCTCACAACACAAACTTCTTTTCCCGATTGTGGCTGAACTTTAATTAGTGTGGAAGTTGCATGTTGGGATTATTGTTGTGTTGTTTTTATTTATTGTGATTTTGTATTTATTTCTATTTGGCTTTTGCGCATCTTTTGAGTCTGGTTATCTCAAACCTCATAAGTGTCGGGCATATCGTCATTTGCGGTTTTTATTTATCTTTCCCGTTTGTTTATGCTTTGATTTATTATATTTAAGTATAAATTCAGATTATCCTTGATAAGATAACTCTTGCAAGGAATATAAATAGACCGTGGGGCCTAGTGGTCATCCATCGGCTTAGTAATAAACCGACCTAACCATAACCTGCTAAGTCGTTGACCTTTCTTTTTCTTCCACCTTGCCTGTTGTTGTATTTTCCCATTTTTACTTTTATGATTTATTTCATTTCCGATATCTCGCTATCATTTGAGTTTAAGTTGAGCACAGCTGATGATATTGCATGCACCTTCATGTTATGGGACACATGCACGACACCCTCTTCAACCTTCACTAACTGCGACAAGTGTGGGTGGTGTGCAACTTTGAGACCTCTATTGGTACTCAGAGTTGGCATCTTACCAAAAGCCCCTAGGATAACCTCAATCCCTTAGTCTTTGTATGAGTATTACTGACACCCTTACAGAATACACACTGGTCAGACTTCACCCCTTAGAAGAACAAATTCCCCTTAGTCTGTTACAAAAAGAGTCATTGAATTTGCTCCCTTAGCACTAAATTATTAATTGTCAAAGATGACCTTTTATACAGGAGCTCTCGAGGAGAGAGAGGTGGCTTCCTCTAATTTTCCTAGGTCCTAAACCCTTCTCTAATCCCTTTACTACTGAAGTACCGAGCCAATTTATTCATTATATAGTGCAGAAGGTACTTGACCTGGAGTACTTTCTGTACGGCAATTCTATGACATAGCCAAGAAGACGAAGCCTGCTATATCCTGGTTCGCCATGGTATGTCCAGGAGATGCCGCTATCCAATGTCATATTGCCACGTGTCACCCGGTGTGGCTTTCACCACATACCGCCAAATCGTCCATTCCATGATCTTGGCTTCTTCCTCCGCCGTCCGATTGATATCAGCCTTAATTTATAGCTGTTATTATACAAGCAGTACTTTTCGATGTAATTCTATCTAGCTATATTGATGTGATTGTGGTTCGTTCGTCAGTTAAATGAGCTTCTCTATTTCCACGTCTTTAAGTAGCTATCGACCCTATATACTTCGACACAGGTGCTACGCTACATGGTAACGACACTAGGCTACTTGGACGGATGGTAGGTACCAGGATCAAATCCTGGGTTTGTCAACCTTTTTGGTAAGTCTACCAAAAGGCTGCCTTCTGACTCTAGCAGAATTATAGGCAGCCATGGCTCTAGCTCCTCTCCAGCCTTCAATGAATACGACAAGTATGGGGGCTAAAGAGAGAAGTTAGAAGCAGGTTGCCTTTGCTTTTTCCTGCTCCTATTTAAGTCAATTTAGTAACCTAGAAAATACCTAAGTAAACCTTTAATTTCAACACTCCCCTTATTTTCTAGTCATTTTTAAATTGAAGTCCACCTTCTCCGTGACAAAGCTAAGTCTGATATCCATGTGCTTTGTTTTAAAGTGATGTTTAGGATTTGCAGCAATTGTAAGTGCTTCTTGATTATCACCAAATATTTTTTTAATTCCACTCTTAAGATGTCTAATTCACCAATCAAGGATTTGACCCACATCAATTCTTTCACAGCACACAAAGATGCCATATACTTTGCCTCCATGGTGGACTGACCAATGACCTTTTGTTGATTACTGCTCTAGCAACAAGCACCATTCCCCACATACAACACTTATCCAGATGGACATCTTCGCATTGGAGCATCCTCATAGTTCGCATCACTCGAAGTGGTGATGTCAGTATTTTCCCCACCCAGATGTAGCCATAGATCCCTAGTTCCTATGAGATATCTGAGGACCCTCTTAGCTGCTTCCCAATCCCTTTTGGTAGGAGCATTCAGACTCCTACTTAGCACTCCTACAACTGCTGCCAAATCTGGTCAGGTACAAGTCATAAAATAAATCAGACTACCCACTACGTGTTTGTATGGGATAGTTTGCATATTTTTTTTCTCTTCTAGACCTAGTTGATCATTTAGAATTAAGATATCTTCTTCCTCACTCCCCTCACTTCCCTTTTTTAGGACCATGGGAGTCGTACAATAGTTGGCTTTGTGAAATTTTTCCAACATGTTTCTAATTGCCTCTTTTCTGAGTTAGTCTAATTGTTCTCTTTTCTCTATCTCTCTCTAATTGTATTCCCAAAATATATCTTACCTCCTCCATGTCTTTCATTTCAAATCTTCCCTTTAGATCTGTTTTTAGTTTGTTGATTTTCTCCATTGACTTACTTAGAACAAGCAAATCATCAACGTAATTGTAATAAAGATGACACCTTCCTCATCTTCAAAAACATAAATTGAATGATCTAAACTGATCCGGATGTATACCAAACCGGTAAGGAACTCATCAAGTTTCTTGTTCCATTGTCGAGGCGCCTCTTTCAAACTATAAAGAGATTTCATCAGCCGGCATACCTTACTTTCCTCTTCTTGTTCCATGAATCTTTCCGCCAATCGCATGAAGATCTCCTCCTCTAGTTCTCCATATAAGAAGGTTGTTTTGATGTCCATCAAGTGTACTTCCATGTCTTCTGCAGCTGCTAAACTGAGAAGTATCCGAACCGAGGGAAATCTAACGACTTGAGCAAAGGTTTTTTCGTAGTCTATTCCCTCTTTGTGAGTAAAACCTTTGGCCACTAATCGGGCCTTATACCGCTCAATAGTATTGTCCTAATTCAATTTTAATTTGAAAACCCACTTACATCCAATAAGTTTTCGATCGGGTGGACAGTCCACAAACTTCCATGTATCAGCCGCCATGATTGAAGCCATCTTTTCATTGATGGCCGTCTTCCACCGATTTCTCTCCGGGCATTTCATTGCCTCTTCATATGTTTGAGGTTTATCCGGGTGAGACAGTTTAGTTACCTTGTTGTTAACTTGTTTCTCTTGAAATCTTTTGGTGCTTCTTCTCCCTCCCTCAAAATTTGCAGTCTGAATTGATGGTTCCCGCGGATTTTTTCGTATCACCACAACTTCTCCCTTGTCTCTTAGATACATATTAGTTTCCACCAAGTCTTCCGCTTCAAGTATAGGTGTCACCGGTGTTTCCAAGTTTAAGTCTTTCTCGGTCTGTTTTGAACTTGGAGGAATATCATCCGATGTTGCAAGAGTATTATCTTCTTGAAGACTCCGATAGTTAAGAAGATGAAAGTCATCAGAATTGTTTGGCTCAAATCAGATTTTGACTGACTTTGAGGATTTGAAGGGATCTACCGACTTACCTTCATCCATAGCTACCAGATGCTTTACTAGAATTATATCTTCTGTCTGTAGATCATACACTCTATACCCTTTTATATCCTCATCATATCCCAACAAGAATCCGTGTTTCCCTTTAGGATCCAGTTTCCAGTTAGATTTATCTGTATCTAAACTGAAGATACTCTATACCCTTTTATATCCTCATCATATCCCAACAAGAATCCGAGTTTCCCTTTAGGATCTAGTTTCCAGTTAGATTTATCTGTATCTAAACTGAAGACTTTACTATTGAAAACCTTTAAGTGAGATAGATCCGGTTTTCGGCTGGTCCATCTCTCATATGTAGTTTGGCCTTTCACTGCCGAAGTAAGTACTCTATTTCTCAAATAATTAGCACAATTCATAGCTTCGGCCCAAAATCTTTTTTCTATCCTTTTATCTGACAACATATTCCGGGCACTATCATTCAATATCCTATGCAATCTCTCGGCAACACCATTCTGTTCCGGGTTTTCCGGAGATGTCTTTTGATGTTGCACACCATCCTCTCTTAAGAACTCCTCAAACTGATTGGAGGTATATTCCCCTCTATTGTCTCATCTTATTCTCTTTATTAAGGTCTCGTGAAGCTTCTTGGCCCATGCCTTATATTGTTTGAAATACTTCAAAGTTTCTGATATGTTTTTCAAAAAATATACCCGGCAGTACCGAGACCAATCATCAGCATAAATCTTTTCCCTCCGGGTGATGGCACTCTTGCTGGTCCCCAAATGTCTTTGTGTACCAAATAAAAAACTTATTCTCTTTTATAGGTTGCTTCCTTTGGAAATGGTAATCTATGTGCTTTACCTTGAGCACACCCACTGGAATCACTTAACTTCTCATTTTCCCCAAAGCGTATCCCTTCAACTGCTCCCATCTTTTTCATTTTTTTTAGCTTTTCTAGATTCACATGCCCAAGTATTTTATGCCACAACATAATATCATTAACACCAGCATGGTAAAGTTTGAGTTTTTCATTACGTAAAGCAAGCCTGAACATTCTTTGGCTACCTTTCTCAGCAATGAAATACACATCTTCCTCAAAGCTAGCTGTAAAAACTCCTTTTCTGGTGCTAGTTTCAAAACCTTTATCATCTAATACAGATGTAGAGATAATGTTTTAGTTCAACTCCGAAATAAACAATACATCAGAGAATGTGACTATTGGGGTTTTCTGTTCCAGTATGACTTTTAAATCTACCGATCCTACATAAGTAGTTGTAACTACCCTCCCATCCCCATATTCAATCTCTACTCTATAAATCTTTATCAGTTTAGTGAACAGATGCTTATCCTTGCATATGTGCATGGAGGCACCTGAATCCACAATCCGCCCCCCTTCACCTTTCAATCCATTGAAAGCACATTTCTGCTTCCGTGGAATTTTGACTTCTGTCTTTGCCTCCAACTCCTTATCCAAAAGAAGTTCGTCTTCCTCCTCATAAGATTCCTCCTCAAGTATCAGTGTGACAAGTGCATTTTTCTTCCCTCTTGGTTGACCCCCGGTCTGCCCCTCCTTTATCTGAAGCTCGGTCAATTTAGTATATTCCGCCATTTCAATGCTCGGGTTTCTTGCAAAAATGACAAAGCCCTTTAGGTCCCATTGTTCCGGACTCATTGGATTGATTTGTCTGGTCTCCCCCTCCATGACTTCCAAGGGGTTTTCGTGAATCTTTGTTTCTCCAACTTGCTGCGGCCGCGAAGGCTTGTCCACTCTTAACTCCCCTCCGGATTTCGAAGTATTCTCTCGGACGAGGATTATACCAACTACCGAATTCTATATCCACTTGGAGTCCGACAGATCATATTCCCGGTTCACAATGTTCTCATACTCATCGGGTAGTTTCATGAGTAAGCAATGAACCTTTGCCTTTCGATTTCTACCTTTTCGGCACACTCTAACTCCATGAAGAGTATAGCCAACTCATTGCAGATATCAAGCATCTTGTTTCCTTTGTGAAAGTATCCATTGATCTTTTGCTCTGCCAGCTTCTGTTCCTAAATCGTACCGCTCTGGTACATCTCTATAAGCGCATCCCACAGATCGCAAGCCCTTTCCAGCTGCAAATGAAGACCTGCGAGTCCTTGTGTGAGATGACGGAGGATAAAATGCTTGGCCGCCATATTGTTGTAGTCCCAGGTATTGATGTCATTCTCCTCCTTCCTCGGAACAGGAGATATGAAAACAGAGCTGGTTGCTATACGTGTGTTTTTTTCTTTTTCTTTCCCCTTTTCCATCACGATGCTTTCTCCGTCTTCTGAGTTCCCTGATGACAGTGGATCTGGTCTCCTAGCAAATCTGCTTCCAGCAAACCCTGGAGGGATAGCTGGACCGGATGGGCGCTTTACTCACCCACTCACTATTCCCCAAAATCTTTTGTCACATAGGGCTCCTATCATCATACTCTCCTATTAGATGAACCCAGTTCCATTGAATGCGAGCACCCTAGAGGGTGGGCCCATAGCCTGCAACTCTGAGACCTCCATTGGTCCTCAGAGTAGGCAACTTACCAAAATCCCTTAGCATAGCCTCAATCCCTTAGTCTTTGTATGAGTATTACTAACACCCTGACAGAATACACACTTGTCAGAATTCACCCCTTAGAAGAACATACTCCTTTTAGTTTGTAACAAAAAAAATCCTTGAATTTTCTCCCCTGAGCAGTAAATTATCAATGGTGGAAGATGACCTTCTACACTGGAGCTTTGTGGGAGAAAGAGGCGGCTACCTCTAATTTTCCTAAGTCCTATACCCCTCTCTAATCTCTCTACTACTAAAGTAAGGAGCTAATCAATTCACTATACAGTAAAGAAAGGTACTTGGCACGGAGTAATTTTTGTACGGCAATTGTACGACATGACCAAGAAGCTGACGCCTACCATATCCAAATTCGCCATGGTATGTCTTGGAGATGCCGCTATCCAATGTCATGTTGCCACGTGTCACCCGATGTGGCTGTGACCGCAAACCGCCAAATCGTCCATTCCGTGACCTCCACTTCTTCCTCCATCGTCCGATTTATATCGCCTTTAATTTATTGATGTTAAAATACAAGCGGTACTTTTCGAAGTAATTCTATCTAACTATGTCTATGTGATTGTGGTCCGTTCATCAGTTAAATGAACTTCTCTATTTCCATGTCTTTAAGTAGCTATCGTACCCTATATACTTCGACACAGGTGCTAGGCTACATGGTATCGACATTAGGCTACTTGGACGGACGGTAGGTTCCAAGATCAAATCATGGATCCGTCAACGTTTTTGTTAAGTTTACCCAAGGATTACCTTTAGACTCTAGGGGAAGCATAAGCAGCCATGGCTCAAGCTTCCTCTCCAGCCTTTAGTGACTGCGGCAAGTATGGGGGCTAGAGAGAGAAGTTGAAGCAAGCTGCCCCTGCTTTTTCGTGCTCCTTTTTAAGTCAATTAAGTAACATAGAAAATACCTAAGTAAACCTTTAATTTTAACAAGTTGAAGATAGGAGTTAGAGGCAGACTGCCTCGATTTCTTTTCTACATTTTATTTTGGACCTAGAAAATCCTAAAAGAACCATTAATTACTACACTTGCATCACTCGAAGTAGTGATAACAGTGTTCCTCCCTCCTAAATGCAACCATAACTCTCTGCTTCCCACCAGATATCTCATGAATCTCTAAGCTGCCTCCTAGTCTCTCTTCTTAGGATCATTAAGACTCATACCAAGTACTCCAACTGCTGCCGCTATGTCTAGCCTAGTGCAGTTGATAAAGTATATTAGACTTCCTATAACCTACCTGTAGGGGATAGACTTTATAAACTCTCTCTCTTCTAGACTAATTTGATCATCTAAGATTTTCACGCTTCGTTGTACACTTCCTTCACTTACTTTTTTAAAGTCCATGGGAGTGGTACAACTGTTTGTCTTTTCCATCTGGAATTTTTCAAGCATATTTCCTATTGCTTTTTTCTGAGTAAGTCTAATGATCCTTTTCCCCCTTTCTCCCTCCATTTGGGTTGCCAAAATATATTTTGCCTCCCCTAAATCCTTTATGTCAAATCTTCTTCTAAGATTTTTCTTCAACTTATTGATCTTTTCCAAAGACTTACTTAACACCAACAGATCATCTACATAAATTGCAATAAAAATCACACCATTTTCATCTTCAATTATATACATAGAATTGTTAGAGCTAATCCGGATATATCCCAGACCGGTGAGAAACTCATCTAGTTTCTTATTCCACTGCAGGGAGGCTGCTTCAGTCATATAAAGACTTTATGAGTCAGCAGACTTTGCTCTCTTCTCCTTCCTCCACTAACCCCTCAGGTTGCCGCATGAAAATTTCTTCCTCTAATTCACCATTGAGAAATGTAGTCTTAATATCCATATGGTGTATTTCCATGTCTTCTGTTGCCGCTAGATTGAGGAGAATCTTTACTAATGGGAACCAAACAACTAGAGCAAAAGTCTCCTTATAGTCAATCCCTTCCTTTTGGGTGAACCCCTTTGCTACCAACCAAGCCTTATATCTTTCAATGGTATTGTTTGGGTTCAGTTTTTGTTTAAAAACCCATTTACACCCAATCGGTTTTTTTGTTACGAGGATAGTCCGTTAGTTCCCGAGTATTTGCTTGCTTGATGGAGGCCATCTTATCATTTGTGGCTCCAATCGATCCGTCTTTCTCCAGACTGTTCACTACCTCCGAGTATGACTGAGGCTCATGTGGGTGAGATAACTTAGTTACGTTATTAGCAGCCTGTGTCTCTTGTATCCTTTTCCTGCTCCTTCTCCCTCCCTCAAACTCTGAAGCTGGAATGGAGGGAAGTCTTGGATTTCTACTTACTCTCTCATCGGCTCTTTTATCCATGGAACCCGGTTCCGATTCCTCCTATTATGTCTCCTTGAAGTCTATAGGAAGATGTGAGGTTTCCGATGGATCTCCTGTATCTTGGATCTCCTCTGGATCTGCAATTAATGTTTCACTTATGTCCCTTTCAGGAATGACCGAGTTCTCCTCACTTTCGGACTCAAATCTGATTGTTATCTTTTTGGTATATTTGAAGGGGTCAAATGACTTCCCTTTATCCATGACGACTAGGTGTTTGACCAGAATGATATCTTTTGTTCCTAAGTCATACACTTTATATCCTTTGAAATCCTCATCATATCCTACAAAGTATCTAGGTTTTCCTTTAACATCTAGTTTCCAATTTATCCTATCTGTGTCAAGCCGGTAAATTTGGCTACCGAATCATTTAAGGTGTGAGATATCTGGTTTCCTTCCAACCCATTTCTCATTAAGTGTCATTCATTTTACGGTTGAGGTTAGGTCTGTATTCTTATTGTAGTTGGCACAGTTCATGGCTTCTGCCCAAAATCTCTTCTCTATTTTCTTGTCGGCCAACATACTGCATACACTTTTTCATAGTGTTCGGTTAAACTTCTCAGCTACCCTATTTTGTTCCGGGTTATATGGTACAATTTTCAAGTGCTGAAATCCCTCATCTCTCAAATATTCCTCAAGCTGGTTAGAGGTATATTCCCCCCCATTATCACTCTTTATTCTCTTAATGGGGGTTTCATGCAACTTCTCACTCCAGGCTTTATATTCTTTGAAGTAAGTTGGTATTTCAGACTTTGTTTTTAGGAAGTAGACTCTAGAGTCTTTAGAACAGTCATCGGTTATTATCAACATAAACCACTTCCCTCCAACCGAAGGTACTTTTGCCGGTCCTTAGATATATGTGTGGACCAAATTTAGTACTTTCTCACCCCTATATGTGGCGGCTTTAGGAAAAGGAAGTCTATAAGCCTTACCTTGAGCAAAGCCACTAGAATCAGCCACCATTTCATTATCCCCAATTTGAATGCCTTCTACTACACCAAGCTTGTCATTTCCCTCAACTTATCAAAATGCACATGACCCTACCGCTTATGCCAAATCATCAACTTAGGAACACCAACATAGTAAGCATTATTCTTTTCATTACTCAGGTTAAGCCTAAACATTCCTTGGCTACCCAAATCTGCCGTGAAATAAACTTCATCTCTATACTTAGCTGTAAAGACTCCCTTTCTAGTGAAGGTTTGAAACTCTTTGTCATGTAACACAAACGTAGAGACAAGATTTTTACTCAGCTAATGAATGTAGAGTACATCTGAGAAGGTGAGTATAGAAGTCTTACCCTCCACTAAGACTTTCTGGTCTACCGACCCCACTAGATATGTAGTAACCACTCTCCCATTTCCTTACTATATCTCTACAGTAAGGATCTTTATTAGCTTAGTAAAGAGGTGCTTATTACGACACATATACATGGAAGCATCTGAGTCGATGATCCATCCTTCCTGTGTAGCTTCTCGAATATATGTGAGAGCACACTTGCGTTTTTGAGGGATCTCTTTCTTCTCCAGACTCTCGTCAAGAAGAAGCTCCCCATCCTCCTTCTCAGAGGACTCGTCCTCGGTCTCTCTTTTCACTTTTGTGACCACAAGTTCCTTCTTCTTCCCTCCGAAAGAACCCCCTTCACGGTTCTCTTGGAGCCTCAGCTCCGATTGCTAGATGTTGTTCTGTTAGTGCTACACCAACTAAAGATGAAGTTGATGCTGGAGTAGACATCACAGAATTCAGATAAGCAAGAAGCTCTCACAAATGCTCAAAAAAAAAATACACACAACTTTGGAACAGAGTCAAAGATAATTTAGGCAATCAAATGGCCTACAAATATGACAAAATGCAGATAATACACAAAGGAACAGAAGTGCAAATTTACACAGAAATTTGCAAACACATCTGGGAGATATTCTCAGTCAAAGATATCAAAAAATGTCACAGCATAATTTTGATACAACAAGTTCCTAATTCTGAGATTGCTAAGTCCTATTCTTATACCTAAAAGATCTATTATTCTAAGAGCTAGCAGCCACTTATTGCCCTAACTAAGCAAAGGAAGCATACCAGCCATGCATCAATAATATCTACTATCTAAAAGAGGATACCTGAATATATCAAGGTATGTCATACAGAAAGAATCTGAACTGAGACACTAATCAAACAAAACACGCTTCTGTACAAACTAGAGATAAGTAACATCACAGTACACCGTGTACAAACACGTCAGATAATTACAGACATGGTCCCAAATGATCACCTTCCGTCGGCAGCAAATCTTCACTGTCCATCATTTCGAAGTTGCATCCAAGATGAAATTATTATGTGACACTTCGGTCTTTATGATAAGTCTGAATAGTACAAACGGATCTTTGTAGAGTGTCTCATTTACCGACGCGTGCCCTGAAGTGTGTCACACCGTGAACTCCCTCAGTGTTCACTGTAACATTAATTCTAGTACATACTGAACCAGACTTTTCACAAAGTATTCTAAATACTGAGAAGACACTCCCCTCGCCTATGAAGCTTAGTGAGGACTAAAGCTTTCAAAACAACACTCCCCTAAAGCTTTAGACTCTACTAACCACTTAGACCACATCCCTCTCTACAGAATTTCAATTTTGGGGCAGGTAAGGGTTTTGTCATCATATCTGCCAACATTTTCTCATCAGGTAAGTAGCTGAGTTTCAGAATTCTGCCCATCACCTTTTCCCTCACAAAGTGTAACTTAATGTCAATATGCTTGCTTTTGAAATGATGACTAGGATTAGAAGCAATAGCAATAGCAGCTTGATTGTCACACCAAATGACCTGAGGACCAGACTGCATAAATTTCAGTTCTTGTAAAAGAGACTTTACCCAAAGAAGTTCCTTAACAGCTGAGCTAGCTGCCATGTATTCAGCTTCCATGGTTGACTGAGCAGTCACCTTTTGGAGCTTGCTTGTCCAGCAGCAAGTACCATTACCGATCTTCAGAATGAATCTAGTGGTAGAACGTCGGCTTGGCATATCACCATAGCTCGCATCGCTCCAGGTGCTGATTTTTACTTCATCTCCTCCAAGAGAAAGTCGGAGATCTCGTGTTCCTGCAAGGTATCTCAGAACTCGTTTTGCTGCCTCCCAATCTGATTTCTTCGGATTCTGAAGACTTCGACTCAGAGCTCCAACAGCCGCTGCAATATCCGGACGAGTGCAGTTCATAAAGTAGATAAGACTCCCAACGATTTGTCGGTAGGGAATCGTGGACATGAAGTCTGACTCCCCTGGTTCCATATCATCTTCGAGAGTCAATCCTCCATCTGTCTCCTTTCCTTCCACCTTTGGCCAGAACTCCATAGGAGTTGCACTCCCTTTTGCATCTGCCATGCCAAATCTTTAAAGTACATTTCCAATGGCTTCTCTGTGAGTGAGGTAAATAACTCTCTGACTCCTATCTCTCTCTACTTGAATGCCTAGGATATACTTAGCTTCACCTAAGTCTTTCATTTCAAACCTGGCATTCAGAGTTGCTTTTATCTTATTTATCTCATTCAATGATTTGTTGATTAGCAGCAGATCATCTACATACACTACATAAATCCAATACTCCTTCACATTTAAAATGACGAATGACTCAGTTTAAAAGTTGGTAAATTCATCCAGCCGCCATTCCTAAATAACCACCAGATCCACCTTCCTCAACAAGACCCCATGCATGTTCCAAACGGCCAACATCCCTTCCACTCATTCCTTCCTTTGACTAAAACCCTTCAAACTGCCATCTTTTTCTAAACCTCAAATGGGTGCTTTATACCTTCATGTTGAAGCCCACTTGCATCCATTTTTCCATTCGGTGAAAGCCGGCAATTTTCGGTTTGGGATTGAGCCTTCCATTTCATTACAGCCAGATCAATGATTATTTTTTGGGATTGAGCATGTTTTGAAGGTTTCTTGCAAAAAACATATTGAACTTGTTCTCCCCTTAAACGAGAACTCTGTCTTTTTCCCCTCGGAAAATCTGAGGCAGGAACTGTTGGATACCGAGCTCCACCTTGAGGTCTTGGAAGATGAGGATCATCTGCTGTTTGTTGTTCAGTAGCTGATGGTACTCCAGTATTTTGCACTCCAGTAGAAAAAGAAGTAGAAGTTGTAACAGACTGAAAGGGAATCTGATCCAAGATGACATATTCTTGCAGTTTTTCTTTCTTCTCATTCTCATCCATACTAAATACGTCTATGGATTCACTCTCATCCTTTGCTTGAATATTTCTAGCAATATGGATGGTATGTTTATGAGGACAAAAAAATCTATATCATAGAGATTCATCATCATATTGTATAAAGATTCCAGGCTTAGACTTTAGACTTAATTTGCAGTTTGGTAGATTATCTAGTTTCAAAGCACTTGCTACAAAAAACTTTGAAGTGACTGACATCTGGTTTTTTGCCAGTCCACACTTCATAAGGTGTCATTCCCTGAACAGATCTAGTTTCTAATCTGTTCCTAATTTTTGTTGAGTTTGGTAAGCTTCAGCCCAAAATTTGATATCTATTCCATTATCAACCATCATAGATTTGACACTCTTAGTTAGAGTTTTATTTAGCCTTTCCAAGACTCCATTCTGCTCAGGAGTGTAAAGCACAATGAACCGGTGAGATATACCATTTTCTTTTAAATAAGCAGCAAACTCATTGGAAGTATATTCACCTTGATTTTCAGATCTTAATGAGAGAATCGATCTACCATGAAGTTTCTTCGCCCAGCTCCAAAAGTGTTTGAAGTGGGTGAAGACCTCATTTTTCTCCTTCCTAAAATAGATTTTGCTGAATTTGGAGAAGTCATCTGTGAATGTGACAAAGTATTTGTTGCCAGCAAAAGATGGTATTTTGGAGGGTCCCCACACATCTGAATGAACAAGTTCTAAGATATTAGTTGCTCTGAAATCTGCAGCTTGGGGTAAGAGAAGTTTATGAAGCTTGCCCAAAGCACAACCATCACAAATACTTGACTGTTGCTGACCAATCTTAACTCCTACCATATCATATTTGACCATATTATCCAATCTGTTATAATAAACATGACCCAACCTCTTATGCCACAAAACATTATTAGATAAGACACTTGAGTAAGCAAAAGAAGATGTATTCACCAGGTCCATCCGGTACAAATTATTTGGGCCTCTAGTTTCCATTTCGGCTACCCTTCCCTCTTTGCTGACTATTTTCTTTCCTTGTTTCTGAAGTATTTCAAAACCTCTTTTTTCTGCAACTGAGGTAAAAAACAAGTTCTTTTTGAACTGAGAAACATACAATACATCATAGAGAGTTCTAGGAGCTGCCTGTCCATCTATCTCACAAATAAGGATGACAGTCCCTTGAGCCTTTGCTTCAACAGTGGCACCACAAGCATAATAGATCTGCCTTGTTGGAATAGGTTGTAGAACTGTGAAAGAAGCTTTGTTCCAGCACATATGAGATGAGCTTCCTCAGTCCATAATCCACCCGTGGTCTTTGTCTCCCTCCATCAGTTTTGCAAGGGCAAAACATTATTTTTCATCTGTTTTTGGAAAACTGACGACATCTGGCGCCTTCTCTTTGTTAACTGATTCCGATCCCGGTGTATCAGCTAAAAATGCTTTGGTTTTAGAAGGAAAAGTCGGTGGTGTGTGTGGTGTTTTTTGGGTCGTGTAGATTCCTCTTGCCCTCCATCCATTTCTAAACATACTTGTCTCACAGGCTTTAAGAAACTTAGGACACTGTTTGTACAAATGTCCTTGATTATAACAGTAGACACACTTGTTATAAGACTGAAAACCTTTGTACCCCTAAGATCTATTTCCTTCATACTGTGCATTAAAAACTACTTTTCTTGGATTAAAAGATGCAACAGTGGATTCCTCCTCTAACATTAGTTCTATAGCTGTTGCTAAGTTCCAAGCTGACTTCTCCAACTTTCTCAAATTTGTCGAGGCTCCTTTATATTCCTCAGGAAGACCTCGCATAAGAATCTTAACATGATGATAAAGGGAGAAGTTCCCCCCTGAACATGCATTTTTTGCCAACAAAAGCCTAAGACCATTACAATATTCAACCATGCTACCTCCTGTATACCTATAATCATAAATATTCCCAGCTGTGATAATTTTATGTTGGTCATTAGCTTTCAAATAGATGGTTTTCAAGGAAGACTAGATTTCTGATGCCTTTTTCATTTTGATATATGACATAAGTAGATCTTCTGAGATCATTAACTTCAACAAATGCAGAGCAAGCTGATTATTTTCATTATAGGATGCTTCAGTTTCAGCAAGGCTGCCATCAACTACATCAAACAATTTAACTTGAGTGAAATAAGACTCAACCAGATCAGACCAATAGATGTATTTCCTTCCATCAAAAACTGGGATTCGTGAGGGTGGGCCCATAACCTGTTGTTATATGACTGCTACACCAACTAAAGATGAAGTTGATGCTGGAGTAGACATCACAGAATTCAGATAAGCAAGAAGCTCTCACAGATGCTCAAAAAAAAAATACACACAACTTTGGAACAGAGTCAAAGATAATTTAGGCAATCAAATGGCCTACAAATATGACAAAATGCAGATAATACACAAAGGAACAGAAGTGCAAATTTACACAGAAATTTGCAAACAGATCTGGGAGATATTCTCAGTCAAAGATATCAAAAAATGTCACAGCATAATTTTGATACAACAAGTTCCTAATTCTGAGATTGCTAAGTCCTATTCTTATACCTAAAAGATCTATTATTCTAAGAGCTAGCAGCCACTTATTGCCCTAACTAAGCAAAGGAAGCATACCAGCCATGCATCAATAATATCCAGTATCTAAAAGAGGATACCTGAATATGTCAAGGTATGTCATATAGAAAGAATCTCAACTGAGACACTAATCAAACAAAACACGCTTTTGTACAAACTAGAGATAAGTAACATCACAGTACACCGTGTACAAACACGTCAGATAATTACAGACGTGGTCCCGGAAGATCACCTTCCGTCGGCAGCAAAAAATCTTCACCGTCCATCATTTCGAAGTTTCATCCAAGATGAAACTTTTATGTGACACTTCGTTCTTTATGGTAAGTCTAAATAGTACGAACGGATCTTTGTAGAGTGTCTAATTTACCGACGCGTGCCCTGAAGTGTGTCACACCGTGAACTCCCTCAGTGTTCACTGTAACATTAATTCTGGACATACTGAACCAGACTTTTCACAAAATATTCTAAATACTGAGAAGACACTCCCCTTGCCTATGAAGCTTAGTGAGGACTAAAGAATTCAAAACAACACTAGATACAATCCGCTATGAAGTGTCCCGCCTTTTTGCAAAAGTGACAAAGACCCTTTGGGGGCCTTGGTCCTCTAGACTGATCTCTCTCTCCTTTGTACAATTTCTTCGGATACTTCCCCCATCGGTTTCCTCTTGCAGCAAGAGCTTGGATGTTATTTCCTCCTCTGCTCATCTAAATTGTGTTCTCCTACACAAGTATCATCCGGACCACTGTGTTCTACTTCCATAAACTGTCGGTCATTTCTTGTACTCGGTACACTATGTTTTCATACTCGTTGGGTAACTTCATGATGAGAGTGTTAACTTTCATCTTCATTGTACCTGTCTACCTGGCACTCTCCATCTCCATATATAAACAAGAGAGATCATTGCAGTAGTCTAACATCTTCCCCCCTTTGTAAGTTAAATTCCCTAACTTTTGTTGAACTAACTGGAGCTCGTGAATAGTACTTACTCTATAGATTTCCACCAAACTCACCCATAACTCCTCGGCCTTGTAAATGTGAAGATGGGGGGTTGCGAAAGCCTGAGTGAGGTGTCTTAGAATGAAGTTTTTGCAGCCATGATGATGTCTTCCCACGTTTGAGAATCGTTGTCCGCGGTTTCACGGCCACCGCTCTCGGTGCCATGGTAATAGGAGCAATAGGAGTAACAGTCGTCTCCTTCTCTTTCCCCTTTTCGGACACAAAGCTATCCCTATCATCTACCTGCTCTGCGGGAGCAGATGGTGCAGCAGAAAAACCTTATTCCACCAAACCCTGGTGGAGTTCCGTGAGGTGGAAGTTTTACTTGTCCACTGACAATACCCTAGTATCGTTTTTTGCACAAATCCTCTATCATCATGGCCTCTCTAAAGATGAAACCATATCCATTGAAGGTGGGCACATTAGAGGGTGGGCCCACAACCTGCAATTCTCTTTTCTCCATTGGACTACAAAATTCAGAAAGCCTCTAGGTAGTTTTAACTAACCCACTTTCAGCCACAGACACTGCTGGCCAAGCATACAACTTGACAATCTGACTGCTTATTTGTGTAGTTAAGACTCTCTTGAGCTTGTAGCAAAAAAAATCACTGAAAACGGCCAATTAGTGGATTAGTTATAGGGTGGCAAAAATGCCAATTTATACAAACTCTCAATGGGAGAGGTGAATGTCTACCAAAATTTTATAAGTCCCAAACCCCTCTTACAACTCTTATCTACAATAATATGATCCAATCAAATCAATGTACAGTACAAAAAGGCACAACAACCGATGTACTTTCTGTACGGCATGTGTTCGACAAGGCCATTAAGTGGACGCATGTCCACTTTTAACTCGACTTTATGTTCTCCGGAATTCTCTCTACCGAATATTATCTCTCCATGTGTCGCCAGGTCACGCTCTGTCCGAAAACTGCCAAAGTGATCATTCCGGGATTTCGGCGGCGATGTGTGTCGTCGGATCATAAACCGACATTTAATATTAACAGTCGAAACAAATGTCTGATTCCTTTATTTTGTGCAAGATCATGTTCGCACTGTATATTAGTTAGTTCTATGTCCCTTCGTTCGTCATTGCGTTAATGGTATTCAGAATTATTACATAGTTTAAATAATTATCATACCCTGCATATGTTAACGAACTTCTACTACACACCGGTTAGAGCTGACAGCTACGCCTCGCTCATTCGTGAAATTCTGTGGGCTTCTTTGCCCCACAGAATTCACAGTTCACAAGTAGCCACTAGGATAGCATCAACCCACTTTGGTTTCCTCGATAATAACTGCCACCCCGGCAGGCAATGACTCTGACCAGCCTCACCTCTGTGAGAAAAAGACTCCATTGAGTCCAACGCAAAAAAAATCACTGAATTTGCTCCCCTGAGCAATTAGTTATGGTTGTCCAAAGACACCCTATTTATACAGAAGTTCACCTAGAGAGAGGCCCATCAAATATTACTAAGTCCTAGTCTGCCTTCTCTCAGCTACCTATTACTAAACCCTTATCCAATAGGAACACTATATAGCACAAAAGGTATAGTGGCCGATGTACTTATTGTACCACCATTGTACAACATGGCCTTCAAGGTGACGCTTGTCAAATCGGGAGCCATGGTTCCTCCTCCCATCTTCTGTGGCATCGAAAAAGTGTGACCCCACGTGGCATTGCGTGAAGCTATTTCCAAAGGACGCCAAAAGCGCATCCCGAGTGGCTGCTGCAACGAAGACCATTCGATCAATTATATTTACACGGTTCAGATTCGCGTTCATGCATGAATTGTTTCATATGCATCTCGTAGTCAGTTTGGTGTGAATTTGCCGTTGTGTCACAGTTTAAGTACGTATCAAATCTCATACGTTCACCGTTTTGAGTGCTTTAATGGTTAAGGCGTCCGGATACATTTAATCTAGAGGTCGCAGGTTCAAATCCAGCAAAAAACACAATTTTGGTAAAATGCCCCTCTTCTTTTGTCTGCACCTTCTAAATTGCGCGGTAGCCATGGCGTGTTTTTCATTCTCTCTCTCTGTCTTTCTCTCTCTCTCTCTCGTTAGAGACTAAAAAATAGGGACAAGATAAACATTACCTTTTTCAACACTTCCCTTAATTTTTAGCTCTCTCTTTCTCTCAACCCACAACCATTTTTGCAATAAACTAATTTTGGTGAAGGAACTGCTTTGGTCATCATATTAGCCAACATTTCCCTATCTGGTTTGTACACAAGTTTGATGATTTTGTTTTCAACTTTTTCTCTCACCAAGTTAAGCCTTATGTCCATATGTTTGGCCTTAAAATGGTGCTTGGGATTTGCAGCAATTGCAATTGCTGCTTGGTTATCACAGAAAATGTTTTGCACTCCATTTTTTATAAATCCCAATTCTTGCAGCAAAGATTTCACCCACATTAATTCTTTCAGAGCTACGCATGATGTCATATACTCAGCCTCTATTGTCGACTGAACGACAACTTTTTGTTGTTTGCTGCTCCAGCAGCATGCACCCTGCCCAATTTGCAAAACATATCCAGAAGTTAACCTTCTGAGTGGCACGTCTGTATAACTAGCATCACTCCAAGTGGTGATGTTAGTATTCTCCTCTCCCAGATTTAACCTTAATTCCTTTGTTCGCACAAGATATATCATTACTCTCTTGGCTGCCTCCCAGTCTTTCCTTCTCGGATGATTCAAGCTTCTACTAAGAATTCCTACATTTGCCGCTATGTCCGGACGTGTACAGTTCATAAAGTAGATTAAGCTTCCTACAATTTGTCAATAGGGAATATTCTACATAAATTTCCATAATTCTAGAGTAATCTGATCATCTAGGACTATTACTCCACCTTTAGCATTCCCCTCACTAACTCTTTTAAGTTCCATAGGAGTAGAGCAACCATTCGCTTAGTCCATCTGAAATTTCTGAAGCATATTACCGATTGCTTCTTTCTGAGTTAGTCTCATTATTTCCTGTCTTTATACCTTTCCATTTATATTCCCAAAATGTACTTAACTTCTCCTAAGTCTTTCATATTAAAGCGACTATTCAAACTTCTTTTTAGTTGATTTATTTTTTCAATAGATTTACTCAAGACAAGCAAATCATCCACATACACTACAATGAAAATTGCACTATTTTAATCTTCAAAAAGATAAATGGAGTTATCTGAGGTGATCCGTGTGTAACCCAAACGAGTAAGGAACTCATCCAATTTTATGTTGCATTGTCGGGCCGCTTGTTTCAGCCTGTATTAGATTTAATCAACCTGCACACCTTGCTTTCTTCTCCCTCCTCTACAAATCCTTCCGGTTGTTTCATGAAAATTTCTTCTTCTAGTTCCCCATTTAGAAAAGTAGTTTTTATGTATTTGACCCATTTGATGTATTTCCATGCCATTGAAAGATATAAGGCTCGGTTGGTAGCAAAAGGGTTCACCCGAAATGAGGGGATTAATATGAGGAGATTTTTACTCCAATTTTTCAGTTCCCATCAATAACATTCTCCTCAGTCTAGCGACAACGGAAGACATGGAAATACACCAGATGGATATTAAGACCGCATTTCTCAAGGGTGAATTATAAGAAGAAATTTTCATGCGGCAACCTGAGGGGTTCGTGGAGGAAGGAGAAGAGAGCAAAATCTACAAACTCATAAAATCTTTATATGGACTGAAGCAAGCTCCCCGACAGTGGAATAAGAAACTAAATGAGTTTCTCACCGGTCTAGGATATATCCGAATCAGCTCTGACCATTCTATCTATATGTTTGAAGAAGAGAATGTTGTGATTTTTATTACAATTTATGTGGATGATCTACTGATGTTAAGTAAGTCTTTGGAAAAGATGAATAAGTTGAAGAAAAGTCTTAGAAAACATATTTGACATGAAAGATTTAGGGGAGGCAAAATATATTTTGGGAAACCAAATGGAGAGAGTTATGGTGAAAAGGATCATTAGACTTACTCAGAAAAAAGGAATAGGAAATATGCTTGAAAAATTGGAGATGGAAAAAGAAAACAGTTGTACCACTCCCATGGACTTGAAAAAAGTAAGTGATGGAAGTGTAGAAGGAGGCGTGATAATCTTAGATGATCAAATTAGTCTAAAAGAGAGAGAGTTTATGAAGTCTATCCCCTACAGACACGTTTTATAAAGTCTAATATACTTTATGAATTGCACTGGGCAGGACATAGGGGCAGCAGTAGGAGTACTCAGTAGGAGTCTTAATGATACTAGGAAGAGAGAGAAGGAGGCAGCCAAGAGAGTCATGAGATATCTCATGGGAACCAGAAAGTTATGGTTATATTTGGGAGGGGGGCACACTGATATCACTACTTGGAGTGATGCTAGTTACTGGGATGCACCCATGAGAAAATGCACTTCTGGGTATGTGTTGTATGTGGTGGAAGGTGCTTGTTGTTGAAGCAGTAAACAACAAAAGGTGGTTGCTCACTCTACTATAGAGGCTGACTATATGGCCTCTTGTTCTGCTGTGAAAGAGTTAATGTGGGTCAAGTCCTTGTTGCAAAAACTGGGGTTTATGAAGGCACCAGTGCATGAAGTTTTTTGTGATAATCAAGCTGCTATTGCAAGTGCAGCCAATCCAAAATATCATTTCAAAGCTAAACCTATGGCCATATTATTGAGCTTCGTAAGGGGAAAAAATGAAAATAAAATTGTGAATCTTGTGTATAGGTCTGATGAAAAAATGGTGGCTAATATGATGACGAAACTTGTGCCCTCTCCCATGTTAAAATATTCTAGGGAAAAATGTGGATTAAAAGAGATTAAAGTTAGACCAAAAAATAATGAAAGTGTTGAAATCACTAAATTTATTGATTATTTTCTAGGTCTGAATAGTTTAGTAGAAAAATAAAAAAAAAGCGAAAGCAGTCTGCCTCCACCTTTTTCCTCTATCCCCCATACTTGTTGTAGTCACTAAAAGAGAGAGAGAGTAGTGGAGCCATGGTTGCCTCAGCTCCATAGGCACGACTAAAGAGTCACTTTCAACAAAAGGTTGAGTCCAGCAAGACTTGAACCTCCGACCTACAGAGCGAGGCGTAGCCGTCAGCTCTAACCAGTCTGTCGTAGAAGTTCGTTAACATATGTAGGGTATGATAATTATTTAAACTATATAATAATCCTGAATCCGATAAACGGAATGACAAACGAAGGGACATGAAACTTACTAATATATAGTGCAAACATGATCTCGCACGAAACAAATGAATCGGACATTTGTTTTCGACGGTTAATATTAAATGTTGGTTTATGATCCAACGGCACATATCGCCGCCGATATCCCGGAATGATCAATGGCGGTTTTTGGACGTGGCGTGACCTGGCAAAACGTGGAGAGATAACATTCGGTCGCGAGAATTCTGGAGAGCATAAAGACGAGTTAAAAGTGGACACGCGTCCACTTAATGGCATTGTCGTACACCGACCGTATAGAAAGTACATCAGCCGTAATATCTTTCTGTACTATACAGGGATTTGATTGGATCGTACTATAGTAGATAGGGGTTGTGAGAGGGGTTGGGGACTTTTAAACTTTTGGTAGACAGTCACCTCTCTCATTGAGAGTTTGTAAAAATTGGCATTTTTGCCACCCCATAACTAATCGGCTGGTTGGCCGTTTTTAGTGATTCTTTTTGTTACGATTTTAGAGGAGTCTAGAATACACAAGTGTGCAGTCACATTGTTAATTTGTTTTCTAAAGTTGCAGTGGTTTTGGCTAAAAGTGGGTTAGTTAAACAAATGCACATTTTAGACTGAGTAACCACCTTTAGTTGTTTACTGCTCCAACAACAAGCAACTTCCCCTACATGCAAATCATACCCAGAAGTGCATATTCTCATAGGTGCATCCTATAACTAGCATCACTCCAAGTAGTGATGTCAGTGTGCTCCCCTCCCAAATGCAACTATAACTTTTTTTTTTCCCACCAGATATCTTATGACTCTCTTGGCGGCCTCCCAATCTCTCTTCCTAGGATCATTAAGAATCCTACTAAAGACTCCCACCGCTGCCGCTATGTCCGACCTGCTACAGTTGAGAAAGTCTATTAGATTTCTTGCAACCTGCTTCTAAGCGATAGACTTCATAAATTCTTTCTTTTATGGACTAATTTGATCATCTAAGATTACCACTCCTCCTTGTACACTTCTATCACTTACTTTCTTCAAGTCCATAGAAGTGGTACAACTGTTTGCCTTTTCCATGTGGAATTTCTCAAGCATATTACCTATTGATTTATTCTGAGTAAGTCTAATGATCATTTTTCCCCTATCTCTCTCCATTTAGATTCCCAAAATATACCTTGCCTCCCCTAAATCCTTCATGTCAAATCTGCTTCTAAGATCTTTCTTCAACTTATTAATCTTTTCCAAATACTTACATAACACCAGCACATCATCCACAAAAATTGCAATAAAAATCACACCATTCTCATCTTCAAACATATAGATAGAATGGTCAACGCTGATCCGGATATATCCTAGAGCAATGAGAAACTCATCTAGTTTCTTATTCCACTGTCGGGGAGCCTGCTTCAGTCGATATAAAGACTTCATGAGTCTACAAACTTTGCTCTCTTTTCCTTCCACCACGAACCCCTCTGGTTGACGCATGAAATTTCTTCCTCTAATTCACCATTGAGAAATGCGGTCTTATTATCCATTTGGTGTGTTTCCATGTCTTCCAATGTCGATAGATTGAGGAGAATCTTTATTGATGGGAACCAAACCACCGGAGCAAATGTCTCCTCATAATGTATCCCCTTTTTTTGGATAAACCCATTTGCTACCAACAGAGGCTCATATCTCATGACTCTCTTGGTTGCCTTTTAGTCTCTCTTCCTATGATCATTAAGACTCCTACTGAGTACTCCAACTGCTTCCGCTATGTCTTGCCAATTGAAGTTCATAAAGTATATTAGAATTCATAAAACGTGCCTGTAGGGGATAGACTTTATAAACTGTCTCTCTTCTAGACTAATTCCATCATCTAAGATTTTCACGCTTCCTTGTACACTTTCTTCACTTACTTTTTTAAAGTCCATAGGAGTGGTACAACTGTTTGTCTTATCCATCTTGAATTTTTCAAGCATATTTCCTATTGTTTTTTTTTGAGAAAGTCTAATGATGCTTTTCCCCTTATCTCTCTCCATTTGGGTTCCCAAAATATATTCTGCCTCCCGTAAATCCTTCATGTCAAATCTGCTTCTAAGATTTTTCTTCAACTTATTGATTTTTTCCAAAGACTTACTTAACAACAGCAGATCATCCTTATAAATTGCAATAAAAATCACATCTTTTTCATCTTAAATTATATAGATAGAATGGTTAGAGCTAATCCGGATATATCCCAGACCGGTGAGAAACTCATCTTGTTTCTTCTTCCAGTGCCAGGAGGTTGCTTCAGTCCATATAAAGACTTTATGAGTCAACAGACTTTGCTCTCTTCTCCTTCCTCCACTAACCCTTGTGGTTGCCGCATGAAAATTTCTTCCTCTAACTCACCATTGAGGAAGGCAATCTTAATATCCATCTAATGTATTTCCATGTCTTCTGTTGGCGCTAGACTGAGGAGAATCGTTACTGATAGGAACCAAAAAATTGGAGCAAAAGTCTCCTCATAGTCAATCCCTTCCTTTTGGGTAAACCCCTTAGCTACTAACCGAGCCTTATATCTTTTAATGGTATTATCTGGGTTCAATTTTAGTTTAAACACCCATTAAAAGCTAATCGGTTTTTTTCGAGAGAAGAGTCCACTAGTTACTAAGTTTTTCCTTCCATGATGGAGGCCATCTCATCATTTATGGTTCTAATCCATTTGTCTTTCTCTAGATTGTTCAATGCCTTCGAGTATGATTGACGCTCATCAGGGTGAGATAGCTTAGTTACCTTATGAGCGACCTATTTTTCTTGTATCCTTTTGCTGCTCCTTCTCCCTCCCTCAAACTCTGAAGCTGGAATGGAGGGAAGTCTTAGATTTCTCCTTACTGTCTCATCGGCTCCCCTATCCATGGAAGCCGGTTCCGGTTCCTCCTCTTCTGTCTCCTCGAAGTCCATAGGAATATGTGGGGTTTATGGTAGATCTCCTGTATCTTGGATCCTCGTGAATCTTCAAGCACTGTTTCACTCGTGTCCCTTTCGGGAACAACCGAGTTCTCCTCACTCTAGACTTAAAATTGATTCTTATCTTCTTGGTATATTTGAATGGGTCAAATGACTTCCCTTCATCCATAATAACTAGGTGTTTCACCAGAATGATATCTTGCTTTGCTAAGTCGTAGACTCTAAATCCCTTCATATCCTCATCAAGTCCTACAAAGTATCTAGGTTTTATGTTAGCATCTAGTTTCTAGTCTTTCCTATCCGTATCGAGATTGTAAACTTAGCTACCAAATACTTTACGGTGAGAGATATTTGGTTTCCTTCCAACCCATCTCTTATAAGGTGTCATTCATTTTACGGCTGAGGTAAGGACTCTATTCTTAATGTAGTTGGCACAGTTCATGGTTTTTGCCCAAAACCTCTTTCCTATTTTGCTGTCGACCAATATACCGCATACACTATCTCCTAGTGTTTGGTTCAAACTCTAAGCTACCCTATTTTGTTATGCATTATACGGTACAGTTTTTTAATGTTGAACTCCATCATCCCTCAAGTATTCCTCAAACTGGTAAGAGGTATACTCCCTCCCATTATCACTCTTTATTCTCTTATTCGGGGTTTCATGCAACTTCTCACTCCAGGCTTTATATTTTTTGAAGTAAGTTGGTATTTCAGACTTTATTTTTTGAAAGTAGACTCTAAAGTATCCGGACCAGTCATTAGTTATTATCAACATAAAACTTTTCCCTTTAACGGAAGGTACTTTTGAAGGTCCCCAGATATTTGTGTGTACTAGATGTCGTACTTTCTCACCCCTATATGTGGCGGCTTTAGGAAAAAGAAGTCTTTGAGCCTTACCTTTGCAACTCTGAGACCTCCATTGGTACTCAGAGTAGGCACCTTACCGAAGCCCATAGGATAGCCTCAATCCCTTAATATTAGTATTAGTATTACTGACACCCTGACAATATACACACTGGTCACACTTCACCCCTTAGAAAGAAGAGACTCCCCTTAGTCTGTTACAAAAAGAATCCTTGAATTTGCTCCTCTAAGCAGTATATTATCAATGGTCAAAGATGACCT
The DNA here is from genome assembly GCA_037447655.1 of Zygnema cylindricum. NCBI lineage: Eukaryota > Viridiplantae > Streptophyta > Zygnematophyceae > Zygnematales > Zygnemataceae > Zygnema > Zygnema cylindricum. Next base: position 7,085 of record JBBHKE010001396.1, on the reverse strand, counting down.
TTTATACAAGAGCTCTCTAGGAGAGAGAGGCGGCTACCTCTAATTTTCCTAAGTCCTAAACCCCTCTCTAATCCCTCTACTACTAAAGTACAGAGCCAATCATTTCATTGTACTGTACAGAAAGGTACTTGGCCCGGAGTACTCTTTGTATGGCCATTGTACGACATGACCAAGAAAATAACGCCTGCCATATCCGGGTTCGGCATTGTATGTCTCGGAGATACCGCTATCCAATTTTATAATGCCGTATGTCACCTGGTTTGGCTATAACCGCAAACTTGAAATCGTCCATTCCGTGATCTCGGCTTCTTCCTCCAATGTCTGATTCGTATTGGCCTTAATTTATAGCCGTTAAAATACAAGCAATACTTTTCAATGTAATTCTATCTAACAATGTCTATGTGATTGTGGTCCATTCGTCAGTTAAATGAACTTCTATATTTCCACGTCTTTAAGTAGCTATCGTACCCTATATACTTCCACAAAGTGCTAGGCTACATGGTAACGACACTATGCTACTTGGACGGACGGTAGGTACCAGGATAAATTCGTAGGTCCGTTAACCTTTTTGGTAAGTTTACCAAAGGGCCGCCTTCTGACTCTAAGGGAAGCATATGCAGCCATGGCTCTAGCTTCCTCTCCAGCCTTTAGTGACTACGGCAAGTAGGGGAGCTAGAGAGAGAAGTTATAAGCAGGTTGCCTCTGCTTTTTCTTGCTCCTATTTAAGTGAAATAAGTAACCTAGAAAATACCTAAGTAAACCCTTAATTTTAAAATTCCCCTTATTTTCAAGTCATTTTTAAATATAAGTCCACATTTCTCTTTGCAAAAAAATTATTTATGAGAAGGTACAGGCTTTTTCATCATGTCATCCACCATCTCAGTGTCTAGTATATACTCTAAACTTATTATTTTGTTCTCCACCTTTTCCTTGACAAAGGTAAGTCCGACATCCATGTGCTTTGCTTTAAAGTGATGTTTAGGATTAGCAGCAATTGCAATTGCTTGATTATCACAGAATATTTTCTAAATTCCACTTTTAAGATGCCCCAATTCACCAAGCAAGGATTTGACCCACATCAATTCTTTCACAACTGAGCAAGATGGTATATACTCTGCCTCCATGGTGGACTGAGGAATGACCTTTGATTGTTTACTGCTCCAGCAACAAGCACCATTCTTCACATACAACACATATCTAGATGTACATCTTCCCATCGAAGCATCCCCATAGGTAGCATAACTCCAAGTGGTGATGTCAGTATTTTCCCCACCCAGATGCAGCCATAGATCCCTAGTTCCTATGAGATATCTGAGGACCCTCTTAGCTGCTTCCCAATCCTTTTTGGTAGGAGCATTCAGACTCCTACTTAACACTCCTACAACTGCTACCAAATCCGGTCTGGTATAATTCCTAAAATAAATCATGGTGCCCACTACCTGTCTGTATGGGATAGTCTACATACACTTCTTCTCTTCTAGACCTACTTTATCATCTAGAATTAGGATATCTCTTTCCTCACTCCCCTAAGTTCTGATCTTTAGGTCCATGGGAGTCGTACAACTATTGGCTTTGTCCATCTGAAATTGTTCCAACATGTTTCCAATTGCCTCTTTCTGAGTTAGTTTAATTATTCTCTTTTTTCTATCTCTCACTACTTGTATTCCCATAATATATCTTGCCTCTCCCATGTCCTTCATTTCAAATCTTCCTTTTAGATCTGTTTTTAATTTGTTGATTTTCTCCATTGACTTACTCAAAACAAGCAAATCATCAACGTAAATTGCAACAAAGATGACACCTTCATCATCTTTAAAATTATAAACTGAATGATCTGAACTGATCTGGATGTATCCCAAACGGATAAGGAACTCATCAAGTTTCTTGTTCCATTATCTGCGCCCCTGTTTCAAACCATAGAGAGATCTGATGTGCTGGCATACCTTACTTTCCTCTCCTTGTTCCACGAATCCTTCTGACTGTCGCATGAAGATCTCCTCCTCTAGTTCTCCATGTAAGAAGGTTGTTTTGATGTCCATCTGGTTTACTTCCATGTCTTCTACACTTGCCAGACTGAGAAGTATGCGGACTGAGGGAAATTTGACGACTGGAGCAAAGGTTTCTTTGTAGTCTATTCCCTTTTTTTGAGTAAAAACTTTGGCCACTAACTGAGCCTTATATTGCTCAATAGTATTGTCTGGATTCAGTTTTAGTTTGAAAACCCACTTACATCCAATTGGTTTTTGATTAGGTGGACATTCCACCAACTCCCATGTATCAGTCACCATGATTCAAGCCATCTCTTCATTGATGGTCATCTTCCACCGGTTTCTCTCCGGGCATTTCATTGCCTCTCCATATGTTTGAGGTTCATTCGGTGAGACAGTTTAGTTACCTTGTTGTTAACTTGTTTCTCTTGAAGTCTTTTGCTGCTTCTTCTTCTCCCCTCAAAATTTGCGACCAGAATAGATGGTTCCCGTGGATTCTTTTGAATCACCACGGCTTCTCCCTTGTCTCTCAAATACATATCTGTTTCCACCACGTCTTCTATTTCAGGTATAGGTGTCACCGCTGTTTCCAAGTCCAAGTCTTTCTCGGTCTGTTTTGAACATGCAAGAATATCATCTCTTGAAGACGCAATAGTTAGGAAGATGAAAGTTACCAGAATTGTCTTCTGACTGACTTTGAGGATTTGAAGGGATATACCAATTTCCCTTCATCCATAGCTACTAAGTGTTTTACTAGAATTATATCTTTTCTCTTTAGATCATACACTCTAAACCCTTTGACATCCTCATTATATCCTAGCAAGTATCCGCGTTTGTCCTCGATTTTTCTCCACCTGTCTGCTCTCTCTAACTAGAACTTGAATGTTGTTTCCTCCTCTCTTGATCTCAATCATGTTTTCCTGCACAAGTATCATTCGGACCAGAGTATTCCACTTCCATGAACTGTGAGTCATTCATTTTACTCGGTACACTATGTTCTCATACTCGTTGGGTAACTTCATGATGAGAGTGTTAACTTTCATCTTCATTGTACTTGTCCACTCTGCACTCTCCATCTCCATATACAAACAAGAGAGATCATTACAGTAGTCTAACATCTTTCCCCCTTTGTAAGTATAATTTCCCAACATTTGCTCGGCCAACTGGAGCTCCTAAATCATACCAGCTCTATAGATCTCCACCAAACTCACCCACAACTCTTGGGCCTTGTAAATGTGAAGATAGAGAGTTGCTAAAGCTCGAGTGAGGTGTCTCAGAATGACTTTTTTGGCAGTCATGTTGGTTTCTTCACACATTTGGGTGTCGTTCTCCACGGTCTTCACGATCGCCGCTACCGTTGCCGTGGAAATAGAAGGAATAAAAGTAAGAGGTGTCTCCTTTTCTTTCCCTTTTTTGGACACAGTGCTGTCTCCATCATCTACCTCCTCCGTTGCAGCAGATGTTGCTGCAAAAAACCTTATTCCACCAAACCCTGGTAGTGTTCCCTAAGGTGGACGTTTCACTTGTTAACTTACAATATCATTGTATCGTTTTTACCACAAAGCCCTTGTCATCATGACTTCTTAATAAATGAACCTAGATCCATTAAAGATGGGCACCCTAGAGGGTGGGCCAATAACCTGCAATTATGTGTCTTCCATTCGACTACTGAATTCAAGAAGCCTTTAGGTAGTTTTAACTAGCCCTCTTTCAACTACAACCATTGCTAATCAAACAGACAAATTGTCAACCTAGTTGCACCCTTGTGCAGTATGGACTCCTCTGAGTCCAAAGCAAAAAGAATAATTGAAAACGCCCAACCAGGCGATAAGTTATAAAGCGGCAAAAATGTCAATTTATACAAACTCTCACAGAGAGAGGTTGTTGCCTACTAAAAATGCTAAGTCTCAAAACCCTCTCACAACCCCTATCTACTACAGTACGATCCAATCATATGACTGTATAATGCAGAAAGGTACTACGGCCAATGTCTTTTCTGTACAGCATGTGTACGAGAAGCCCATTAAGTGGACGCGTGTCTCCTTTTTACTTGTGTTTATGTCCCCAGGATTTCCGCTTCCAAATGTTATCTCTCCACGTGGCGCAAGTCATACCGCGTACGAAAAAACCACCAAAGTGACCATTCTGAGATCTCGGCGGCGACATGTGCCGTTGGATCAAAAACAACTTTTAATGTTAGCCGTTGAAACAAATTTCCGATTCATTTGTTTCATGTGGGATTATGTTAGCACTATATATTAACTAGTTTTATGTCCGTTCATTCGTATTTCCATTTATCAGATTAGAGATCACAACACAATTTAAATAAATATCACACCCTATGTAATTTAACGAACTCCTACGAGAGACCAGTTAGAGGTGGCAGCTACGCCTCGCTCTGCCGGTCGGAGGTTTGAGTCGTGCCGGACTCAACCTTTTGTTGAGAGTGACTTATGTCACTTTTTAGTCCTTTCTATGTAGCCGAGGTAGCCATGGCTTTACCACTCTCTCTCTCCTTTAGTGACTACAACAAGTTTGGGGGCTAGAGAGAAGAGGTGGAGGCAGAGTGTCTACGCTTTTCTTTTCCTTTTTCACTAATCTATTTAGACCTATAAAATACTCTTTAAATATAGTTATTTTAACATGAGGATGGTTTGCATGTTCTTAAATTACTCTTGTCAAAAGATTTGAACATGACATATATCAATATCTCTACAACATTTGAAATATGGAAGGCTTTGAGAGAATCTTATGTCGTAGCTAGTGAGCTGAATGAGGTTACAACTGCTGGAAAAATTTGGGATTATAAGTATATCAGAGGAGGTATGAACTCATATAATAATGGCTTGAAACTTCTTTTGTCGGAAAATGCATGTTCCAGGGGGAATTTTCCTCTCTATCATGAAGGTATGATTCTAATGATAGGGCTTCCTACTGAATATAAAGGAGCCGAGGAAAAGTTAAAGAGGTTAGAGAAGAGTAAATGGAATATAGTTGTAGCTCAAGCTTATATCTTGGAGGAAGAGGCCACTTAGATAACATTAAATGGTGGATAGTTAGCGGTAGCTTACAAAGCACAGACATATAAGCCGGCTGGATTCTCCAGATATAGGAAATTCACCCCTAATCCGAATTATAGGCAATATAATAGGTGTGTCTATTGCTTTGGTCAAGGTCATGTCTTTCGGTTGTGTCTGGCACTTATAAAATTGTGTAAAACATGAATTTATTGTGCGTGGTGGAAGGTGCGGTCAGAGGATTCACCATCCAAAGTGGCGGATCAAAATAGCCTGTTAAAAATGTGGCGTTTTTTGCAACCGATGAGATGCCACAAGACGAACCGGTGGAGGAAAAGGACAACGTGGTCATATTTCCGCAATCAGATGACGATGAGTTCTTTGCTCTCGCAAAGGATCTCATGAAGGGACCTCAAGAAAACGGGTGGATTATAGACTTCGGATGCTCTTCCCACATGTGCGAAAACCGGGCGTACTTCAAAACCCTCTCTCCAATTCCCACTTAGTCGGGTTTATTATGCGGAGGACAGTGGTGTGGAGGCTACGGCAAAGGGAAGCGTGGAGTTAGCTTGTGACATCAATGGTCAGGTTCTAAAAAGGACCTTGCATGATGTTCTCTAAATTCCAAAGTTTAAGAAAAAATTGTTTTCCACTTCGGTGGCTGAAATGAAAGGATTTGAAATCTTGTAAAAGAATGGGAAAAATGTAGTGAGCAAAGATAGGAGAGTAGCCTTAGTAGAAACTAGAGGCCTAAACTTGTTGTACTGGATGGACTTGGCTAATGAAATTGACTTTGCATACTCCAGTGTCCTTTCGAAAAATGTTTTGTGGCATAAAAGGCTTGGATATGTTCATCATGAGAGACTTGATAAAATGGTAAAACAAAATATGATAGATGGTGCTAATTTAAGCCAAAGAGACTCTCATGTATGTGATGGGTGTGCTTTGGGAAAGCTTCATAAGTTACCCCTACCTCAGACCGCGGATAACCGGGCTACGGATTTGTTAAAAATCATTCATTCGGATGTGTGGGGACCGTCAAAAGTCCCTTCCCTCAATGGCAACCGGGTTTTGGTCACTTTTACCGATGATTTCTCTCGGTACAGCAAGGTTTACTTTATGAAGGAGAAGATTGAAGTGTTCACTCACTTCAAGCACTTTCGGGTTTGGGCGGAAAAACCTTCATGGGAAGCCGATCCTCTCCTTTCAGTCCAACAACGGAGGTGAATATATTTCCCATGCATTTTCGGACTATATAAAAAAAAACGACATTTCTTAGCAATTTACAGTTCCCTATACTCCGAAGCAAAACGGAGTGTCGGAAAGACTCAACCGAACTTTAACAAAAAGTGCAAAATCTATGATGTTATATAAAGGGATATATTTCAAATTTTGGGGTGAGGCTTTCTCTTGTGCTTCGTATATAAGAAATAAAATAGAAACTAGAGCCGTGAAAGAGAAAACACCATATGAATTGTGGATCAGAAAAAAGCCTAATGTTAGTCACTTCCGGGTTTTTGGGATCAAATGTTTTATTTTGGATAATCTCCATATTTCTAAACTTAGTCTGAAATCGGTTTACGCGAATTTAATAGGATATGATGATGAGTCCGTAGGCTATAGAGTATAAAATAAGGATTGAAAAACCCTTCAAGCTGTTAGGAATATTCAGGTTAAAGAAGAAAGTTAATCGGTTGATGTGTTTCGCATGACATATTTAGAGGAAAATGCCAAAATCCAAAAATATGTAGTTTTTAAAAGTTTTCCTTTTTCATCATCCACCGCCTCTTGCCCGTCTATCAATGGTGCAACATCTCTTATTCCTACTCCAAACATTCCGGCTGCTCCATTTGTCCAAGATACTTGACCTCCTCCACCTCCTCCACCTCCTCCTCCTCCTCCTAGGCGGCCACGTACAGATCCAGCCTCAAATTTTCTGGGGGGAAGAAAGCAAAGCAGTAGAATGCGAGGTGAACCGGTGGAGCATGCTCTATTTTCTGCCAGCACCATGGAATCGGCTACCATACATGTGGCGTTTTGAGCTCCGGAAAAAAATCAATGGATCTCCGCGGCGAACGAT
>JBBHKE010001395.1:774734-826132 GCA_037447655.1 Zygnema cylindricum | reverse complement strand
AATTCCAATTGGATCCGTGAAAACCACGTCACCCAAGGTCGTGGAGGAAAACTAAGTCTACGCGAGAACTCTGAATAACGCCAGACTCAAAGAGAGGAGGGACTATATGAGAAACTTCACGTTTTATATTGTAGCCCGCTACTAGGATAACTACAACAATCACATCGCGAACCAAATCATGCGCGACAATACTTTCAACCCACATAAGCAACAAAGTAGAATGAGTCTCTTTTGAAACAATAGGTTGTTTGGAACAGAATGTGACGCTCCAAAGTGGAGGGCGAGGCAAACCGAAACGAACAGTTTGCGCAAATGTCAACGGGCAGAGGTTATATGTAATGTTGAAACGATTGGTGTGGCATGTAACTACACATCGACCCCTTATTAACAACAACACAAACGTATACCAACACATGATTCAACATAAGGCATCGTGTCCAATAGATTAAAAAAATCATCGGTTGCAAATTGCTCGGAAATGTTTTATTGCATATGAACATTGTAGTCGACGACGAGAGATGAAAAAGGTGGAACCTGACTTTGGTCGTTTGACGCGAGTTGAGCATGAGCCGAGAGCAAAGCCCGATAAAACGGAAATAAGTTCACCTCCAATTGCCGGATAACTTCGGTCATAATATGGACTTCATAGTATGAAATGAGAAGGATGGTAAGAGCCATTGTATTCTGCATACCTAAATCCATCCCTTCGGCAACCTTACCCACGGGAAGCAACCTGGAACAATTAGTGGAAATAGGGCGGCTACCTTATGAGGAAGCAAACTATCCATTTGAAAGATCAAATATCGCATCCGTAAATAGATGGTGTAACGCACTAAAAGACGTCATTTTGAGAAGAGAAAAAATAGCCTATTGGTGGCATAGCTTGGACTAAGCATAAAAGACGTTGAGCAAATCAACTCGTCAAGATGGTAAATTCGGTTGTTATCAAGGACCTTAAAATTTTAATACCCTCCACCAAACACGCAAGTAAAAAACACGCGGATAGGGAAATGTCAACTTGCCACACTTGTGGGCTTCAAAGGGTTTAATAAACGAATCAATCATACAAATTTGTTAAAAAAATGATTAAAGGCAAAGATAGCATGATTACGTGAGCCCCAAAATTGCGTATCATTTGAGATGGAAGAGGATAAACTGTAATTCTGTGACCTCTATTTGTGACCTCCATTGGTACACAAAATATGTAGTTTAATTGAAGCCTGTAGGATAATTTTAAGTGCCTCTTTTCTCTTTAGAACAACTACCACCCTAGCACAGAACGACTCTCACTGCCTTCACCTTTCTGAAGGTTGGACTCCCCGAGCCCAATTTAAAAGGAATTACTCAAAACGCCTAACTAGTCAATTAAAAATCATGTGACTCAAAACGCCCAACCAAACGATTAATTATCATGTGGCAAAGATGCTAGTCTTTATACAAGCTCTCTAAGAGAGAGGCGGTTATTTGCCCAAAAACTCTAAGTGTCACTATCTAAACCCCTTAGTACTGAAGTACATAATTGTAATTCTATGACCTCCATAGACTGTCCAACTTATATGAAGTCTCTAGGATAGTATTTGCACTTTTGACTTTAGCAATGAATAAGTGCCACCCTTGCACGAAAATACTCTTACCGACTACACCCCTATGTAGCCTGGACTCCTTTGAGTTTGCATCAAAAAGAATCACTGAAATTGCTCACTTGAGCATTACGTTATGCAAGGCCAAAGATGGCCTATAAATACAGTTGCACTCTTGGAAAGAGGCGGCTACCTAAAGTTATCTAAGTCATGATTTCCCTCTCTAAACCAACTTCTAGTGTAAATGCCAACCCAGTACATCTAACGTTTCATTAAGACCTAATAGATAAGGTGTACGTCTATGCCATATGGTTTCATTTCGTAAATCATGGATTTTTGTTGTTCTCGACGCTTCAATTGTGTAAAGACCTATGCCTCTTGCTCCCTTAGTTTGTCTGTCTTCCTAGCTGCTTAAGGTAGCCATGGCTCTCTTTGATTTCTGAGTGACTACGACAAGTGTGAGAAATAAAGAACCTTCATAGTCAGAGTAACAAAAGATAGAAAATAGTAAATACCTTTTTCAACAGGAATATGGGAAAGGGAGAGGGAAGGGAGAGGGAAAAGAAGAGGGAGAGATAGCGGTAGATTGAGGGAGTGGGGAGAGGGAGAGGGGGAGGGAGAAGCAGATTGAGAGGGTGAGATAGAGAGAAAGAAGGTGAAGGGAGAGGGAGAGGGAGAGGGAGAGGGAGGAGGCAATTGAAAAGGGAGGATGAGAAGAGAGGAAGAATGAGAGGGAGGGAACCAATTAAATGACTGTACAGTACCGGAATGTACTATGGCCGAGGTGTGCAGCCACTGTATGATATGGCAATCGAGGGGATGCATATTACCTCTAGAAATGTCTCTGTGTTTCCCGTGATGTCTACAAGCTACTGCAGGTCCCCACTTGGCCTCTAGTGACTTGACGTCCGCAAACAGCCAAGGCGACCATTCCACACTGGCGGCTTGGATAGGAGCCATCAAATGCTAATCGGCTTTTAATTCGCGTTGTCGAAATTAAGTGTCTGTACCACTGACTTTCGTGCGGTTCGAACGAGTATATCTATGGCTGCAAAATCCCAAAATGAATCTGTATTACAGTCCCAGGATTCCTTAAATCGACTTAATCCACTTGTTCTTGTTTATATAGTGTTGAAAAATGTATTTTCTATTTTATATCTTTTATCATTCTGTTATTGAAGGTTCTTAAGTCCTCACACTTGTCGTAGTTAGTAAGGACTCAACAATAGCCAAGGCTACCTTAAGTAGCCAGAAAGGCAGACAAAGAGAGTAGGAGGCAAAGGCCTTTTCAAAAGTTAGATGGGTAGACTAGGATTTATTCCTTTAACCTACGAGATGATAAGAGTACGGTGTAAACGTGCGCCTTATCTGTTTGGTCTTAATGAAATGTTATATGTACTAGGTGTGTTTTGTACTTAAAGATAGTAACAATGTACATACTCCATTTTGTGGATTACGAAACGAAACGACGTTGAATTTAAACAGATATGATTAATTGTCGATTTCCAATCGGACGCCTCACAATGGAGCCGACAAATTGGAGTGGTCATTTGGCGGTTTGTGAGCCAATGTCGGCGAAAGACACGTGGCAAAGCCATAAGTGGACGATAAGTATTACCGAAGAGCCACCATAGTTGAGGAACTGACAAATGTTTGCGGGACGGCCATGCAGTACTATGGCCGTACAAGAAGTACCGCGGCAGGTGTACTTCTTCTACTTTACATTCTTGTGATTGGTTGAGTACAGTATTAGTAGAGGGTTTAGAGAGGGAATTAGGACTTAGACGTTTTTTTCAGACACCTCTCTCTCTCTCTCTTTGAGAGAGGTTTTATATTTATAAGCCATCTTGGGCCGGCCATATCTTAATGCTCAGGGGAGCAAATCCAGTGATTCTATTTGCGTTCAGCTCATGGAAGTCGGGCATTCACACGGGTGAGGGTGGTCAAAATATTTGCGTGCCAGGGTGGCACTTATTCAGTGGGAAAGTCAAACATGAAAATATTATCCTAGATGCTTCATATAAGCTGGACATTCTGTGGGCCAATGTAGGTCACCAAATTACAAGTTATAGGCCCACACTCTAGGATGCCCATTTTCAATGGAACATGGTTCATATACTAGGAAATTATGATGAAGGGTGCACTTTTTCAAAAACGTCTATGGGGCATTGTGAGAGGTCGTGTGCGGCGGCCAACTTCAAATATGGGAGTTCCACCAAGGTTTAGAGGAGCTCGATTCTCACGAGGATTTGTGGAGGCAGACAAGGTAGATGATGATGGAGAAAGCATCATGTTGGATATAGAGAAGAAGAAGGGGAAAGATAACTCACACCGATAACTACTAGATCAGTACCGGTAGGGGCTGTTCAGAATACCAAGGCAAATGATACTCAAATATGGGATATCAACAATACAATGGCAACTCATTTTATTCTCGGGCGTCTCACTCAAGCGCGTGTTACCCCTCACCTAAATGTGGACAAGGCGACCTAGCAATGGGAAGCTTTTGTAAATATTTACAAGAGTGAGACGATTGAACATCAAAAGTTGGCAGATCAGAAGGTAAAAACATATGTTTACAAATGAGGAAAAATGCTTGATTTTTGTAATGACTTATCCACATTGTTTATGGAGTTGGAGAGTGCTAGAAAACAATAATCCAAGAAAGAAAAGGTGAATATCATACTAATTAAATTGCCTGATGATTATGAAAATATCGATAATAGGGTTCAGGAGTTGCCAGATAATCGATGGATTTGGAATTCCGTTGTTGAAATGATTTTGGTTAGGGAAAACACCATTGAGATTCGGAGAGGAGGAAAGAGTGGTCAAGCCTTAGCAACTCGAACTGACAGTAGGAATCAAGATTCTAAATAACATTATGGAAACTTTCAAGGAGGAGGGAGAGCAAATCAATCGGATGGATTCAGATCTAGGCCCCCTAAGGGGCTTTCTCATTTTTGTAAGATGCGGGGACATTACATGGCGGAGTGCACAAAGTTGACGCATTTGAGACTTAAGGAGAGGCAGACTGGAAGATCAACCGGCGGAAAGAAGAAGGCACTTGTGGTAACTCAAGTTACGGGAGAGGATTCCGATGAGGATGATGGAGAACTCCTCCTCAACAAGGAGTTGGAGGTGAAAACCGAGCAGGAGATTCATAGGAAGCAAAAGTGTTCCTTCAGGGGATTAAAAGAAGCTTTTGAAGAAGGTTGGATCATTGACTCAGGTGCCTCTATGCATATGTGTACAGACAAACATATGTTTACCAAAATAAGAAAGATCCCTACTGTGGAGATAGAGTATGGGGATGGGAGAATAGTGACCACCAGTTAAGTGGGAAATTTGGATTTGAAAGTCTTAGTTGAAGGTAAAACATCCATAGTCACTTTCACCAATATTTTATTTATTCCAGAGTTGAACAAAAATCTTATCTCTATGTCATTTTTAGATGGTAAGGGTTTTAAGACTAGTGCTAAGAAAGGAGTCTTTGTTGCTAGCTATGAGGATAAAGTATATTTCACAGCTGAAAATGGTAGCCAATGAATGTTTAGGGCTGAATTTCGGTAATGGAAAGACAGGAGTTTACTATGCCGGTGAAAGTGACTTGATGATTTGGCATAAAAGATATGGGCATGTGTATCTTCATAGATTAAAATAAATGAAGAAACTAGGAGTAGTTGAGGGAGTTCATTTTAGAGATAATGAGACTTTGGATGACTGTAGTGGATGTGCTCAAGGTAAGGTGTTGAAATGTATGTATTTTCTAGGTTTAAATAAAGGGAAAATCAAAAAGAGGAAGTCAGCAAAGGCAGCCTGCCTCTCGCACCACTCTCCAAACCCCCACACTTGTCGCAATCACTGAAGGTTGGAGAGGAAGCCAGAGCCATGGATGCCCATGCTGCCCAAAAAGAGAGACAGGTTGTAGTATTAGGTAGGTTTACCAAAAGTGTCTTGATGGACCAAGGACTTGATCCTGGTACCTGACGTCCGTCAAGAATCTAGCAGCCGATAGCTTTAACATGTAGTCTACAACCAACGCTAGAATATATAGAGTACAATAAATATACAAACATAAACATTTATACTAATTCATTTAACGGGATAGTAAGACATAGATACAGTTTGTATTGTACAGACTACAGATTATCTCGAAATGGATATCGCGCATTTGTTTCAAACATGAAACATATAACGCGCAATTATTTAGACGGCCAATTTTAAATGTCGGTCTTCATCGAACGGCCGTGGTGCGAGCCAAGAATCCGAAGTGGGCAGCTTGGATTTTTTGGGCACCGCCACTCCGGATGACACGTGGCATGATCCTAGAGGGTCGCGGGATCTCCGAAACGCGAGTTGACAATTCTTCATCTGACAAATGTCACATTATGGCGATGTCGTACATGGACCCTACAGAAAGTACACCGGTACATGTACTTTCTTGTACGGTACGTTCTTACGATTAGTCCGTACCTTACTACTAGGGGCCTTAGAGAGGGGTTTTAGGACTTAGAATAATTTTGGTAGGTAGCCGCCTCTTTCCCAGAGAGCACCTCTATAAATAGACAAACTTTGCCATTTAATTACAACTCAGTCGGTTGACCAAATTCAGTGATTCTTTTTGCTGCGGACTCAAAAGAGTCCACGCTACATAGGGGTGTAGTTGGTCAAAGTTTTTGACTGCCAGGGTGGGTGCATTTTTAAGGGAAAGTCAAAGTGGGTGAATGTGTCCAAAACTCATATTTTAACTTTGCATTCTTTGGTGGAATAGAGCACACAGAAAGTCTTATTTCACAGGGGTGAAGTTGTATTGGGGTTTTGATTGTCAAAAGGTCAATCATTTAAGTTTGTATTAACTTGAAGTCGGCACTAACTAGATAAGCTTATTGAGAGGTACCTACTCTGAGGACCTCTGGAGGTCTCAGAGTAAAAGGTTATGGGCCCACCATCTAGGGTGCCTATGTTTGATGGAACACGCTTCATTTATTGGGAGTTTACGATGGAGGGATTGCTTTTCGAAAAGCACTTATAGGGAATTGTTTCGGGAAAAGTGAGGTGTCCACCACCGGGCTTTGGTGGAACTCACTACGGATATTCAACCGAGACTTCCTAGAAAACCAACCGGATTTCAGATGCAACGGAAGGTAAAGGGAAAATCTTTTCTATAGAAGGGTAAAAAGGGGAGAAAGGAAAAAGAACACCTATGGTGAGGGGAGATAGGCTCTCGGCTACGGTCCCACTTGTAGGGGTTAAAACTAAAACTGAAGAAATTAACTATAAAATTTGGGAGTATAAAAACACTATAACAAAACATCTTATACTTAGAAATGTGTCTAAATCCATAGCTATCACTCTTTTAAATCTAACCAAGTCATTAGAAATTTGGGAAACACTAAGTCAGATTTATAAAAGTGAGACTATACAGAGGCATCAGTTAGTAAAACAGGAAATAGAGGCTTATGTTTATAAAGGCGGTAGCATGATAGAGTTTTGGAATGATATTGTTGCGTTATATATTGAGCTTGCTAGTGCGGGATATGTAGTATCTGAGGAGAGAAAGATTAACACACTAATCATGAAACTCCCAAATGAGTGCGAAAACATCATTAACCGTATGCAGGAAATGGGTGGCTCCTCATGGACTTAGAGCACTACCATGGGGATAATTCTTGTGAGGGAAAGCACTTTGGAGCTTCGTAGGGGAAGTGACAGGGTGAATGCACTAACAGCTGGTGGTGACTGGCGGAAGCGTGATGAGAGGAACGGCGGTGACAAGCAGAAGCGTGATGAAAAGAATGACGGTGACAAGCGGAAGCGTGATGGGAGGAAGAAAGACAAAGGTAAACCTTATCGCAACTTTTGTGGAAAAAGAGGGAGAGGAAAAAAAAAGGGAGCTTTGAAAAAAAGGGTTTTCTTATTTTGTAGGGAACCGGGTCATTATATGGAGGAGTGTCCTTGTTTGGAAGAAATTAGAATTGGAATGTGAATGAGGAGGAAAAGAGGAAGAGGAGAAAGAGGATGAAGAAATTTTGGAGCTTCTTCACATCTGTAATATGGGGAAGAGAGAAAGGCACACAGAAATTCCACGAAAGCAACAGTGTGCTTTTGGAGGAATAATGGAAGTAAAGGGAAGGGAGGCACTTGAGGGAGTTAGACATGATAAGGATGTCAATGAGTGTAGAAAGTATGACTTAGAAATGAGAAAGTCAGATCTAGGATCCATAATTTAAATGGATAAAAATAAAAATAATGAGGATAATTTTATGGATATTTTGGAAACATAAAAGTGGTCGGAAAAAGGTACTTCAACGGATTCCATGGAAAGGGGAAAATTAAATCTAGAGGGGGATTTAAAAAATAGGGGAGAAGAGGAATATTTAATGAAAGGTTTAGGGGAGAAATATATTTTGGGAATAAAAATAGAAAGTGATAGTGAAAAGAATTCCATGGGAGAGAGTGAGGAAAGTTCAGAAAATGAGGTAATTATCATGGATAAAAATATGAGTTAGGAAGATGTAGATTTTATGAGGAATTTACTAGGGACTCTTTCTTTAAGGATAAATTTGGGGGGTAATGGTTTTGACATCACTAATGGGAGTGATGTCATATATGAAGGTGTGCATGTAAAAGGGTTAGCATCTGGGTTTGTGTTGCAGATTGGAGATAGGGCTGGCTGTTTGAATAGAAAGAGGAAAATTGGTTTTTGTGTGGATGGAAAAGAGATTAGGTGGATAAAATCTATGTTCCGATTTATGAAAAGTGGGATGCTAAATAAAATGTGTAATCAACAAGATGCAATGTTTATTTCAGCACATCTAACAGACCTTTTTGAATATGAGGTTATTTCCTTAAAGATTTATAAGAAGAAAAGAAAGAAGAAAAAAAAAATGTATTTGGTAGGAGTTGAAAGGAAAGTAGACTAGAAAATAAGGGGAGTGTTGAAAGGTATGTATTTTCTAGGTTTGAATAAGAGAAAATCAAAAAGAGGAAGTCAGCAAAGGCAGCGTGCCTCTCGCACCACTCTCCAAACCCCCACACTTGTCGTAGTCACTAAAGTTTGGAGAGGAAGCCAGAGCCATGGCTGCCCATGCTACCCAGAAAGAGAGCCAGGTTGTAGTATTAGGTAGGTTTACCAAAAGTGTCTTGACGAACCAAGGACTTGATCCTGCTTCTTGACGTCTGTCAAGAATCCAGTAGCCGGTAGCTTTATCCTGTAGTCTAAGACCAGCGCTAGAACATATAAAGTACTATAAATATATAAACATAAACATTTATACTAATTCATTTAACGGGATAGTAAGACATAGATACAGTTTGTATTGTACGGATTTAGGATTAACTCGAAATGGGTATCGCGCATTTGTTTCAAACGTGAAACATATAACGCGCAATTATTTAGACGACCAATTTTAAATGTCGGTCTTCATCGAACGGTCGTGGTGCGAGCCAGGATTCCGGAGTGGGCAACTTGGCGTTTTTTGGGCACCGCCACTCCGGATGACACGTGGCAAGATCCAAGAGGGTTGCGGGATCCCCAGAACGCGAGATGACAATTTTGGATGTGACAAATGTCACATTATGTCGATGTCGTACAGGAACCGTATAGAAAGTACTCCGGTACATGTACTTTCTTGTACGGTACAGTCTTACGATTGGTCCATACCTTAGTATAAGGGGGCTTAGAGAGGGGTTTTAGGACTTAAAATAATTTTGGTAGGTAGCCGCCTCTCTTCAGAGAGTACTTGTATAAATAGGCAAACTTTGCCATTTAATTAGAACTAACTTGGTTGACCAAATTCAGTGATTATTTTTGCTGTGGACTCAGAGTAGTCCACGCTACACAGGGGTGCAGTCGGTTAGATTTTTTGCCTGCCAAGGTGGCAACATTTCTAAGGGAAATTCAAAGTGGGTGAATGTGTCCAAAACTCACATTCTAACTTTGCATTCTGTGGTGGAATTGAGTACCCAGAAAGTCTTATTTCACAAGGGTGAAGTTGTATTGGGGTTTCGATTGTCAAGGGGTCAATCATTTGGGTTTATATCAACTAGGAGTCTGCACTTACTAGATAAGATTCTTGAGAGCTGCCTACTTTGAGGACCTATGGAGGTCTTAGAGTTATATAAGGGCGATAGATTACCTTTCCCAAAAAGCGCAACCAATAAAGGTGAAAAGGTCTTAGATCTAGTTCATACTGATATATGGGGACCAGACAAAGTTCTGTAAATTAGAGGGAAAATATTTATGCTTACTATCACTGATGATAGGTCTAGGTATACTATAATCTATTTCTTGAAAAATAAATTTGAGGGACTGTCTTATTTTAAATGAAATATTGTGGTCTCCATTGACCCACAGAATGAGCAGCCTATGTAAAGCCTCTAGGATAATATTTGGCCCTTCCGCTTTCCCACTGAATAAGTGCCGCCCAGGCACACAAATATTCTGACCACCCTCACCCCTGTGAGGAGAAGACTCCCTTGAGTCAAACGCAAAAAGAATTACTGAATTTGCTCCCTTGAGCAGTAAGTTATGGCTGGTCAAAGATGACCTTTATGTTACAAGCTCCCTTAGAGAGAGGTACCTAAATCTCACTAAGCCTTAGTCTGCCTAATCACGACTACCTACTGTTGTTTTTGGAAGATTCAGTTTCGCATATGCGTGCGTGTATTTGCTTGCTTACGTAATTACCGGAGTTAATGTGGAGGTTTGAACGGATTTGCGGATTGGGGGTTTATTGCACGAGTAAATTAACTGAGACCTCCATAAGTCCTCAGAGTGGACAACTTCCAAGAAGCCTCTAGGATAACCCTGACCCCTTTGTGTTTCAGCAAAAATAAGTGCCACCGTGGCAATAAATAACTTTGACCAACATCACCCCTGTGAAGTTAAGACTCCCCTGAGTCGATAGGAAAAAGAATCTCTGAATTTGCTCCCCTGAGCAGTAAGTTTTGGAGGGTCAAAGTTGACCTTTTGTACAGAAGCTCTTTGGGAGAGAGGGTCCTATCTTCTAATTTTTCTAAGTCCTATCTCTCTCACAGACTGTATCTACTAATGTACGGAACCAATCAGATTTCAGTTCCGTACACAAAAGTACAGCTGCCGGTGTACTTTCTGTACGGACATTGTACGACATGGCCTAAATGTCGACACATGTCATATCCGGATTCGGTGCCGTAATCTCCGGAGATACCACGATCCAATGTAATTTTGCCACGTGTCATCGGATGTGGCGATGACCACAAACCGCCGAAATCCTCTTCCGCGATATCGGTGTTAATTCCGGCCGTCCGATTAAATTCACATTTAATCGTAGCCGTAATAAATACATGCGCGGTATTCGTTTCATTAAAGAAATAAATGCGCAGTATTGGTTTGTTATCCGTACCGGAATCCGTACTTTTACATTTACTAGATATATGTCTCTCGTAATCAGTTACAGTTAAATGAACTATCTTACATATGAATGTTTGAATAATTATCAAACCATATAATATTTAACACTACTCCTAGATTTAACGGCTAAGGCTAACTACTACCGGCTGTCTGCCGGCCGATAGGTACCAGGATCAAATCCTGTGGCCGCCACATATCTTTTAGTAAATTAAACCCCTAACTAATATATATTTTCCCGTAAACCTCTGATAGCCTAGGTAGCCATGGCTCTAGCTCCCTCTCGAATTTCTCAGTGACTGCAACAAGTTTGAGAGTTGGAGAGAGAAGTTAGAGGTAGACTGCCCCGGCTTCTTTCTTATTTCTATTTAGACATAGAAAATACTTTAAAAGACCATAAATTTCTACACTCCCCTTATTTTCTAGTCAATCTTTAATTTCAGACCACACTTTTCCCTGCAAAAAAATTAGCTTAGGGGAAGGCACAGGTTTGGTCATCATATCTGCTACCATCTCACTATCTGGTTAGTACTCTAAACTGATTATTTTCTTTTCTACTTTATCTCTAACAAAGCTGAGTCTAATGTCCATGTGTTTAGCTTTAAAATGATGTTTAGGATTGGCAGAATTAGCAATTGCTGCCTGATTATCACAAAATATTTTCTGCACACCACTCTTAAGATGACCAAGCTCACCAAGCAAAGACTTGACCCACATCAATTCATTTACAGCAGAGCAAGAGGCCATATACTCAGCCTCCATGGTGGACTGAGCAATAACCTTTTGCTGTTTGCTACTCCAACAACAAGCCCCATCACCCACATATAATACATATCCAGAAGTGCATCTCCTCATCGGAGCATCACCATAACTGGAATCACTCCAAGTAGTGGTGTCAGTATTCTCCCCACCCATATGCAACCATAGATCCCTAGTTCCTATCAAGTATCTAAGGACTCTCTTAGCTGCCTCCCAATCCCTCTTAGTGGGAGCATTTAGACTTCTACTCAGCACTCCTACAGCTGCAGCTAAATCCGGCCGGGTACAATTCATAAAATAGATTAGACTTCTCACTACTTTTTGTGTAACGAATAGTCTGCATGAACTTCTGTTCTTCAAGAGATAATTCCTCGTCTAAGACTATGACTCCTTCTTCCTCACTCCCCTCACTTCCGTTCTTCAACCCCATTGGAGTTCTACAACTATTAACTTTATCCATTTGAAATTTTTCAAGCATGTTCCCTATTGCTTCCTTTTGAGTCAATCTTACAATATTTCTTTTTCGGTCTCTCTCTACTTGAATTCCCAAAATATATTTTGCTTCCCCCATATCCTTCATTTCAAATCTCCCCTTAAGATCGGTTTTCAGTTTATTAATTTTTTCCATTGATTTACTTAAAACAAGCAAATCATCAACATAAATTGCAATAAATATAAAACCTTCCTCATCTTCGAAAACATAGATTGAGTGATCAGAGCTGATCCGGATATATTCCAGATCGGTAAGAAACTCATCAAGCTTCTTATTCCACTGTCGAGGCGCCTGTTTCAAACCATAAAGAGATTTAATCAGCCGGCATACCTTACTCTCCTCTCCTTCCTCCACAAACCCTTCGGGTTGTTGCATGAAGATCTCCTCTTCCAATTCTCCATGCAAAAAGGTTGTCTTGATGTCCATCTGGTGCACTTCCATGTCTTCCGCTGCTGCCAGGCTGAGAAGTATGCGGACGGAGGGGCCTTGTAGCGCTCGATTGTGTTATCTATGTTGGGTTTTAATTTGAAAAGCCACTTACAACCGATTGGTTTACGGTTAGGTGGACAATCCACCAGCTCCCAAGTATCGGCTGCCATAATTGAGGCCATCTCCTCATTGATGGATGTCTTCCACCGGTTTCTTTCTGGACAAGTCATCGCCTCTCCATAAGTTTGAGGTTCATCTTGATGAGATAGTTTAGTTACCTTGTTATTAACCTGTTTTTCTTGTAGTCTTTTGCTACTTCTCCTTCCCCCCTCAAAATCTGAGGCAGGAATAGATGGTTCTCGTGGATCCTTTCAAACAAACTTGGCTTCTCCCCTATCCCTTGATTCCGAATCAATTTCCACCACGTCTTCCTCTTCGGGTAGAGTTGTCACCGGAGTTTCCAAAACCGAGTCCTTTTCGGTCTGATTTGTATCTGCAAGAATGTCATCTTTTCTAAAACCAGGATAGTTAGGAAGCTCAAAGTCATCAGAATTTTCTGACTCAAATCTGATTTTTACTGACTTTGTATATTTGAAGGGATCCACGGACTTTCCTTCATCCATAACTACTAGATGTTTTACTAAGATTATATCTTCCTTTTTTAGATCATAAACTCTATATACTTTAACATCCTCGTCATATCCTAATAAGTATCCCGGTTTTCCTTTAGGATCTAGCTTCCAATTAGACCGATCTGTATCTAGACTGAATACTTGACTACCGAAAACCTTTAAGTGAGATATGTCTGGTTTCCGGCCTGTTCATCTATCATAAGGTGGTTGATACTTTATAGCTGAAGTAAGAACTCTATTTTTGAGGTAATTAGCACAGTTCATTGCTTCTGCCCAAAACCTTTTTCCTATCTTCTCATCTGACAACATACTTCTAACACTATCACTCAGTGTTCTATTTAACCTTTCAGCTACCCTATTCTGTTCCGGGATTTCTGGAACTGTCTTTTGGTGTTGGACCCCATCTTCCCTAAGAAAATCCTCAAACTGGTTAGAAGTGTACTCTCCACCATTTTCACTCCTTATTCTCTTGATTGGAGTTTCATGGAGTTTTTCACTCCATGCTTTATATTGTCTAAAACAATCCTGAGCTTCGGACTTGTTTTTCAAAAAATACACTCGGGAATACCGAGACCAATCATCAGTGATAGTCACCATAAATCTCTTCCCCCCCGGTGAGGGCACTTTAGCCGGTCCCCAAATATCTGTGTGTACTAGATCTAGAATTTTTTCTCCCTTATATGTGGTTATTTTAGGAAATGGTAATCTGTGTGTTTTACCTTGAGCACATCCACTACAATACTTATCATTCTCGCTAAACTTAATGCCTTCCACCACTCCCATCTTTTTCATCTCTCTTAACTTGTCTAGATTCACATGCCTAAGCCTCTTATGCCACATCATAATATCATGAACACCAGCATAATAAAGTTTCTTCGTTTCATTACTTAAAACCAGCCTAAACATCCCATGGCTACCTTTCTCATCAATGAAATATACATCCTCCTCAAAACTAGCAGTAAAGACTCCTTCCCTAGTGCTAGTAAAAAAACCCTTATCATCTAAAACAGATGTAGAGATGAGGTTTTTGTTCAGCTCCGGAATAAACAATACATCGGAGAATGTTACTATGGATGTATTTCCTTCTACTAACACTTTCAAATCTACCGATCCTACAAGAGTAGTGATGACTATCCTCCCATCCTCGTACTCTATCTCTACGATGGGAATCTTTCTTATCTTAGTGAACAGGTGCCTATCTTTACACATGTGCATGGAGGCACCTGAATCTACAATCCAGCGTGCTTCACCTTTCAATCCACCGTAAGTACATTTCTGCCTTCGTGGAATTTCGACCTTATTTTTCGCCTCCAACTCCTCATCTAAAAGGAGCTCATCGTCCTCATCCTCGGATTCCGCCTCATGTACTTGTGTCACAACGGCCTTTTCTTTCCCCTCGGGGTACCACCGGTCTGCCCCTCCTTTAACCGAAGCTCGGTTAGTTTAGTGCACTCTGCCATATAGTGCCTAAGTTTCTTACAAAAATGACATAAACCTTTGGGAGCCCTGGGTCCAAACTCGTCGATCCAATTTTTCTGCTCCCTCCCCCCATAGCTTCTGTAAAAGAAGCACAATACACCACAACACGTTACAGTGCACAGCGGAAAACACCAAGGATCTTCCCGTAGCAACATCAAGAATACACAGAACTCACAGACAAGGTTTAGCTTATTTACTTGAGAGAAAGTACAAGGTTGCGCTAGCTGTGTCGGTCTACTTCAGGTGTCCCATTCACTAGGTCTACTCGCCTATTTAAACTAGCTAACTGCTAGTCAACTTAGTACTATATAGCTGTACACATGGGCCTTCGCGGCCAACCAAGATCTATCCAAAACTTCCTTCTAGAACTATACAGTTCCATCTAAATTTTGCGGCGTTGCTATGCTGCGCTGCTGCGCTACTAAGTTGCTATGCTACTATGCTGTGCTGGTCTAGAATCGCAGCTACGCTGCTCTGGAATCGCA
Organism: Zygnema cylindricum; assembly: GCA_037447655.1. Lineage (NCBI taxonomy): Eukaryota > Viridiplantae > Streptophyta > Zygnematophyceae > Zygnematales > Zygnemataceae > Zygnema > Zygnema cylindricum. The sequence goes on along the minus strand of JBBHKE010001395.1, from coordinate 810,884 downwards.
ACTACGTTGCTCTGAAATCGCAACAATAGCAGTCTAGCCCCAGCCACTAAGTACCCAATTCTGTAACCCTGTTACACTGCCTTCCACTAAAGGGTTCAGCGTCCCGCTGTACTTTGATTGACTCAGGGAAACTGTAATTGCCGAAGTATGTCATATGTTTCCTCGCAATACTCTTCAAACTCCTGGCGAAGGGCTTCGAGTTGTTGTTGGAGCTGTTCACATCGGGTCTCCAGTAACGCGATGTGATGGTCTGCAGCTGCCAACCGCCTCCGAGTGATGCGTTCCCGAACCTGATTTTCTCCTTCCTCAACCTTGGGTACTTTGGGTTGCTGCGGAACGTCTGCTGATGCAGGCTCCTCGGGTTCCGGAATCCTGGGTTCGGGTTCAGCCACTGGGGAAACTTCCTCTGGTTCCTCGTCCGCCGGTTCCCACCGAGGTACCTTCCGTAACTTGAAGGACACGTGTTTTCTTGCAGCTCGGCCACGCTATAGAGCATTCCTTCGAGCCAGCTTGAGTACTCACACCTCAGGGGTGACCTCCGCTCGAGAGATGATGTCGTGGAGGCGGACATCCCACGGGTGATAATGGCGGAGTAACCCGGGAACATCAATCTTGTACCTGTAGTTGTCCTCTACCACTTCCACGAACGGTAAGGTGTGAGGATTCAACTGCACATAGCCTTTATGATTATTCCCCAGGTCCTTGGTCCGCATGAAATTCCACGCTGGGTGTGACGGAACGTCGGCAGGGATATGGATAGGATCTCCAGGCTTCCCTATACGTCATTCCTCGGGCCACTCCGAGGGGTTCCAATAAAACCTTTTGGCGAAGCTGAAGGCGAGGTCCGGATGTTGGGTGTCGACCGGTAGTGGGAAGAGATAGTCGGGGATTTCCTCTCCCTGTTCACTCTCCTCCTCCGAATCTCTTCGGTTTTCGCGCAAGAGAAATACATCGTCACCACTGGGGTATTGTTCCTCTGCCTTCCTCTCCGCACTCTCAGACGACTACTCGTCCGCGGTGCTCTCCTTGTTCGGGTCCCGCATCACCTCTAAATCTGAGGCGCGCTCCTCAATTGGCGGAGGCGTTGGGTCGCGTTCCGGTTCCTCCGCCTCCGACAACTCATGGTCCGCTTGAAATTCCTGATCACCTTCCCGAGTTGGGGTGTATTCAGGGTCCTGTGAGTTTTCTGACCCCTCTCCTCCACTGGTTTCTGCCGGTCCTGCCTCGCTGCTGGCGCTTTCCTCCGGTTCCGGCTCCACTTCGACTTCTCTTCGCCTGCTTGCTTCCACCATGGCCTCCGCCGCCCTTAGCAATCTCTCGGGACGGTTCGGGTCTCCTTGTCCCACTCGCACTAGTTTCCTCTTTTTCGGTGGTGGAGAGGATGACGACGCCATAGACACTGCTGAACCAGACAATTCCGGTAGCTCCAGAAGCGAAGGTAAACTGATTGTGCGGAGAGAAACCGTTTTCAAGCTGCTGAGACTAGGTTGGTCGTGAGGACGAATGGCGGCTGTATTCCCGGGGGTCGAGGGTTTCACTTTTGGACTGTGCGAAGCGTCGCAGCGTGCGAGGGTATCGCAGCGTCCAACATTTATAAAACTGCGCTGCTGCGGCGAAATTGAGGGTTCGTCGTCACCTACATAGTGAAACACAATTGCGCCGTTGCGCTTTCCTGTCAGCGCAGCGGTGGTGCTGCGATCCTCTGACGTCATCGTGACCATGTTGCGCTGCGGTGGCTGCGCTGCTACGGCGCTGCGGTGTGGTAACATCGCCGCTGCGGTCCTTTGTCGCGTCCCCAATATGATTGCGATGGTTGCGCCACTGCGATTCACTCCGTTGTTGCGGCCGCTGCGATTGCCCCTCCGGTAAGGCTGAGTGTCGTCACTCTGCTGAAACCGGCGCAGCAACTCCGGGGAATGAAGATCCTTCCCGTCCACCCAAGAGTCGTCCTCGGCACCGTAACCCTTTCAACGCACCAAGTATTGGATGGAGTTGGAATTCCGAGAGTGACGTGATTGAAGGATCTCTTCCACCTCATACTCGTCTGAGGTTCCTTGAACGGGTGGTAAAGGAGTATGCCATCGTCGACTAGGGAACATTGAATCAGGATCGCGGAATGGTTTAAGAAGGGAAACATGGAAGACATTGTGGATATGCCAGTCCGTCGGGATATCCAACTTGTACGCTACGTCGCCCACACGGGAAAGAATTGTGAATGGTCGCGTGAACTTTGGTGCCAACTTCTTAGATAGGGCACCCGGCAAGGAGAGGTTTACCATATTAAGGTGAACCTTGTCCCCCACACAGAAGACGCTGTCCTTCCGGTGAGCGTCGGCCTGCGACTTTTGACGATCCTTTGCCATTTGGAGCGCCTTGGCCGCCTTTTCCAGGTTTTCTTGCAAAGTTTTGGCAAAGTCCAAAGCAGCCAGTGTTTGGCAGTCCGCTACCAATAAGTTTTGGGGTAGAGTGGGTTGTCGTCCATTGAGGGAGAATGGCGTAGCATTGGTTGACGAGTGTACTGCACTGTTGTATGCTACCTCGATTGCCGTTAAATGGTCCACCCAATCCGTTTGGTGCACTGAGACATAAGCCCGCAATGCTTCCACCAAAGTTCGATTCACCCTTTCAGTCTGACCATCAGTTTGAGGGTGGTAGGCTGTGGACATGGCCAACTGCGTTGCCCATAACGCAAATAGGTTTTGCCAAAAGTGGCTGACGAATTTTCGATCGCGGTCGTTGACGATCCTTTTCGGAAGACCGTGATGGCGGAATATTTCCCGAAAGAATAAGTCCGCAATATTTCGTGCAGTAGCTGTAGTGGTCGTGGGTAGAAAATGTGCCATTTTCGTCAGGTAATTCACGACGACGAAGATTGAGTCGTAACCCTCTTTCGTCCGGGGAAGGGCCACGATGAAATCCATCGAGATCGCTTCCCAATGAACAGATGGAATTGGGAGGGGGTGTAACAAGCCTTGTTGCCCTGAATCTAATTTGTTTCTATTACACGAGTCACACGTCCGGACATATTCTGCAATGTCTCGAGTCATGTTTGGCCAGTAATACGCCTCAGCGACACGTGCGGTTGTTTTATCCCGCCCAAAATGTCCACTGAGCGGCTCGTCGTGACTCATTTGAAGAATCGTGTGACGAAGTGCCGTATTTGTTGGCACATAAAGCCGTGTTGTCTTACCCGGCCTGTACCGCCATATACCATTGGCGGTTCGAACGAGTACCTTCCGTTTGATGAGTTCCTTTAGTGAATCATCGTCGCCGTAGGCGGCCTTGATCCGACTTAACCACTGTTCGTCCACATGCAGCGTACTGGTGACAACGCTGAGCCTCCTATCTTGCGCTGCGGTCGACGTTGCGCTTGTCTCTTGCACAAAGTCTACCTTTTTCTGCTGCGGTGATGGCGGTCGTTGCTCCGCTGCCAGCGCAGTGTCGTCAGGTCTTCTTGACAGCACATCCGCCGGGTTCGTCTTGCCCGGCTTATATTGTATAACAAGTTCCGGACCGAAGGTTTGTAGGAACGTCATCCAGCGCACTTGTTTCTTGGACAACTTCGGCTGAGTTTGGAGATATTGTAAGGCGTGGTGATCCGTGACAACTGTGATCCGTTTCCCCTGAACGTAACACTTCCAAACCTCCAGCGCATTGATAATAGCCATTGTCTCCTTCTCATGGGTGGCCCAGTTCAACTCCGCTGCCTTTAGTTTGCGACTGTCGTAGGCGATGGGTTGGAGGCCTTTTCCTTGATCCTGCATAAGGATCGCTCCAATAGCCATATCGCTAGCGTCGATAATTATCGTCCAAGGTAAATCCGGATCGGGAACAGCTAACACAGGGGCGGTAACCAACCGCTCCTTTAGCGTGTTAAAGGCTGCCCTTGCGCCGCTTTCCAATTATAGGGCGCATCTTACTTGAGCAATTCCGTGAGCGGTGCAGCGATTTTTGCGAAACCTTCGACAAAACGTCGATAATAGGAGCATAGTCCTAGAAAGCTCCGTAACTCCGTGATATTTGCTGGCTGCGGCCACTCCTTAACGGCCTTTGTCTTGTTTGGGTCCACTGCGATTCCGTCCCGGCTCACCACATGGCCCAAAAAATCAATTTTCTCCTTGAAGAAGTCACATTTACTTCTTTTTGCGTATAACTTATGCTCCCAAAGAACTTGTAGGACCGTCCGTAAATGCTTCATATGTTCTTCCTCCGTTCGGCTATACACCAATATGTCATCTAAGAAGACGATCACAAACGCGTCCAGATATTGCCGAAAGATGGAATTCATTAAATGCATAAAGGTCGCCGGTGCGTTAGTCAACCCGAACGGCATTACCCGAAACTGGAAATGACCGTATCGAGTCCTGAACGCCGTCTTCTCCACATCATTCTCGGCAACTCTGATCTGGTGGTAGCCGCTCCGCAAGTCTATTTTTGAAAAATACTTGGCACCTCGAAGTCGATCCAACAATTCGTCGATCCTCGGCAGGGGATACGCATTCTTTACCGTTAATTTGTTCAGCGCTCGGTAGTCTACACACATACGGAAACCTCCATCTTTCTTGTTCACAAAGAGAACAGGGGCTCCATACGGTGAATTGTTTGGTTCGATTGCTCCGGCTTTGACCAACTCCGCGAGTTGCTTTTTGAGTTCATCCAATTCGGTGTAGCTCATCTTGTACATCCGATTAGCCGGGGGTACCGCTCCAGGAACAAGCTCTATCCTATGGTCTACTTCGCGCTTCAGAGGTAATCCTTCGGGGAGCTTCAGGGGAAATACATCTACGTACTCCTCGAGAAGTTTTGTCATGACTTCCGGGGCCTCATCGGAAGCCTTTCCAATGTCGTCACTTTCTTTGGAGACGAAGTTGGGGGCCTTCTCCTTCCATTCTTCCGGAATCTCCTACTTCGCCTCCTCCTTTAGCTGGACGACAGCCATACCAATCGTTTCCCCTTTCTTCAGTGCCCTCTTAAGCTGTAAGGCCGAAAGCAGGTGTCCCTCTTCCGCTCCCTCACCAGCCGCTCCCGCTTTTACCTCGAACTCTTCTTCCCCTTTCTTCACTCTCCTGGCGCCAATTCTCTAATCAATTGTCGGATTCCATTTTTGCAGCCACGGCTTCCCCAAGATTACCTCATGGTCCCCAAGAGGTAATACATGAAGTGTATCGTACCATCGGAATTTCTCAATGCCGACGCGTAACCTCGGGATACGATGGGTAATGGATAAGGAACAACCGTCGGCCAATTGTACCGACTGATGATCCTTTAGTACCACCAGAGGAAGTTTCAACCTTTTCACCGTCGCCTCGTTAATGAAGTTCCCCGACGCTCCGGAGTCCACCATGAAGTTAGCTGTACTCGCTCCTATTTGACCCCGAAATATCAAAGGGTCTCCTCCTTCACCGGCTAACCTCATAACGGTAAGTTTTCCCTTTTTGGGACCTATCCGTTTTGGACACTCTCGAGCCATGTGATCTGGAGAACCGCACTGGAAGCATAAGCCATTTTGCCTCCTCCGCTGGATTTCCTCGGGGGACAAGTCATTGGTCTTGGTCTTGGTAGTTTTCTTCTTTTTCCGCAGGACGTTGACCGCTTCCTTGTCCTCCTTAATTGCGCCGAGCTCCATGGGGGTTGGACCTTCATCTCGTCGGTTTCCTCCGCTACTACCCGACACGTAGTGATAAGGTCTTCGGAGATTAAAGTCGACTGAATCGGTCCGCTCCGCAAACTGGATGATTGCTGAGAGAGGAGGAGTCGTGCTTTCCCGGGCAAGCCATTGTTCCACATCTCTACGAATATACGACTTAAGCCCCTTCACGAAACGATCCACGGCTTCATCCTCCGTCATCGTAGGTATTTGAACCTTGCACTCCAAGAACCTCTGCGTAAACTCCATTACTGAAGTTCGTTGCTTCAATAATGCGATCTTATCTCTCGCCGCTTTCACCGTGTTGACGGGCTGCCAAGTGTCGCGGAGGAGTTGAACGAAGAGCGCCCAGACAGTTGGTAATTCATCGTCCTCTACCAATGTTCTCCACCAAGCCCCCGCTGCCCCTTTAAGAAGACCACCCGCGTAGTGAATCTTCTCATGGTCTGACAGGCTAGGAAAATTCTCGAGATAGTTCGCCACGGAGAATAGCCATGAGTCAAGGCTTCTGTGTCTTTTAGGGTCAAACTCGTCGGGAATTCTTAATTTCGGTCTCCGGGAATCTCTTTCTACGCTTCCATGGGGTCGCTCCGTAATACGCGACTCCAAGGCTATGACAGTGTTACTCAGTTGCGCGTTCTATAACATCACACTTTCTAATTCCCTCAGCACTTCCGCCAACATTTCTGTAGTGCATACACCGTGTTCATCCATGCTGTCGAGTCACGGGTAATATGCTCCGATACCAATGTAAAAGAAGCACGATACACCACAATACGTTACAGTGCACAGCGGAAAACACCAAGGATCTTCCCGTAGCAACAGCAGGAATACACAGAACTCACAGACAAGGTTGAGCTTATTTACTTGAGAGAAAGTTCAAGGTTGCGCTAGCTGTGTCGGTCTACTTCAGGTGTCCCATTCACTAGGTCTACTCGCCTATTTAAACTAGCTAACTGCTAGTCAACTTAGTACTATACAGCTGTACACGTGGGCCTTCGCGGCCAACCGAGATCTATCCAAAACTTCCTTTTAGAACTATACAGTTCCATCTACATTCTGCGGCGTTGCTATGCTGCGCTGCTGCGCTACTAAGTTGCTATGCAGCGATGCTGCGCTGGTCTGGAATCGCAGCTACGCTGCTCTGGAATCGCAACTACGTTGCTCTGAAATCGCAACAATAGCAGTCTAGCCCCAGCCACTAAGTACCCAATTTTGTAACCCTGTTACAGCTTCCGACCGATTTCCGGAAATCCTTGTTCCTCCAATCGGTCGCAGTTGCCAAGGCTTGGCCACTCTTTCCTCCCCTTCGAATCTCAATCGTATTCTCCCGAACGAGAATCATCCCTACCACTGAGTTCCATATCCACCTTGAGTCTGGCAAGTCCTGCACACGGTTGACTATGTTCTCGAACTTATCGGGTAACTTCATCAGTAAACAGTTAACCTTTTCTTTTTCACTAAAATCTTGTTCGTCACACTATTTCTCTCAAAGGACTTTCGTTATGTTCGAAAACAGAATGCCTGAAAAATGAGCTGGCGTACAGACTGCCGTCTGCAAAAAGTATAAAAATTCTGTCGTATCATTACTTCGTACGCAGGTACATGGTACGAAAGTGAAGATTTGAAGCTATGTTTGTCGGTGCTAAAAATCTAAAAGACATTCAATATCAGATCGTAGCTTGCGTGGCGCTAGTCATTTTAGAACACGTGGCTTACAGACTCTACGTGATGGAACATCGACTCAATCGACCCGGTCTGTAGAGTTTGCCTTACAATAACAGAAACGTATGAGGGAACTTCACCCTAATTCATTATTGACACTAATAATTTCTTTAGTCTAATAACGATTCACGGTGTACTGTACTGTAATTAGCAAAATGCATAAAATAGAATACGTTTTAAAAAAAAAAGTAGTCGACTTTCACTCTAATCTGAGTATCTCACATTGAAAACCAATGAATTATTCACGCTATTAAAGGTAAATGGTTTAGCAAATTCGAGGCTCTTCGTTACAATTGCGATTCACCTGAAGTTCCCCGGGGGGCTTCTACCCCCGGGGCTTTTACAGTACCGAAAAGCGAACTGTTTTACATTGTCCGGCAGGAATTGCGCTCGCGCGTCCGTTAACTTATCGAGATACTGAAACGGACGGCCTTGGATTTAATGGAAAAACGCCCTCGGTTTTCCATGACGGCTGACCGAACTGAACCCACATTGGAGCATGTACACCCATTCTAGTAAAATGGCAAGCAATGATTCATCGGACGGGCGGGACGTGAGCTCCACAAACTAGGGAATGACAGGTCAGAACTTAACCACCGTTCCTGCATGTAAACTTGAATGCATCCAGAGTTCCCAACCGTCCGATTCTCTCCAGAATTGCTGCTGACTTGCTGCTGCAGTGTACCTTCTTTTTGATTCTTTACTTGCGACACAGTACAATACGATCCCGCGTCCCTTTTCTGACTCGTCCGTGTTCAGATCACAGTACCGTGTTTTAGGGTTAACTTTTCCAAACTTCTTCCTCCTGCTTTCTTACCTCTTTAGGGTTAAATTTTCCAAACTTCTTCCTCCTGCTTTCTTACCTCTTTAGGGTTAACTTTTCCAAACTTCTTCCTCCTGCTTTCTTACCTCTTTAGGGTTAAAATTTCCAAACTTCTTCCTCCTGCTTTCTTACCTCTTTAGGTCTTTAGGGTTAAATTTTCCAAACTTCTTCCTCCTGCTTTCTTACCTCTTTGGGGATCCAAACTTCCCTCTTCCTCTCCTTTCTTTCCATTCCTGTCCTGGGCTATTTCTCTCCTCTTCCTCCATTTCGTCCATTTGTCACAATTCCACTTTAAACCACATCCCTCCTTTCCATTCCTTGTTCCCTCCTCCATCCATTCCTCCCCCCTCTTCCCCCTCCTCCTCCTCGATCCCCTCTTTCTCTCTCCTTCCTCCCCCTCCCTCTCTTCATAAGTTGATCTATTGATTTTTGTACTTATGAAGATATACGTGTTTGCAATCCTAAGCATACAAAAAACCATATGGATATATTTCATGCCTTTTTTTCCTGTTAATATAAAGCTACTATTTACTTAATCACTTTTATGCCTGTTTTTATTATCCTTTTATACCTTTTGCAACTTGTTTATTCAAGCCTATCATGTCCTTTTTATGCTGCTAACCTATATTCCTGTTTATATAAAACAATTACATACCTTTTATAACATATATACCTCTTTATTCAAGCCTATCATATACGTTTTATGCACACCTTTTATGCTTCTGAACATACATCTTTTATACCTTTTATATATTTTATGTTTGGAATTCCTCCAGATCCTTCTGTGGCAGAATTATAGAGAGGTTATTGATTCCAAGTTAGCTGATTTGCAGTGTTTCAATATTCAATATTTTAGTATGTTTTCGGATGTGTACAAAGGTATACTGATTTGAAAAGCTTTTATTTACATGTTTGTATTCTGAAAGCACACACAGCTATACATTTGTGTAATTGCCAAAAATACCTTTTATATATGCCTTTTATACATACGTTTCATAGTTTCATATATATATGTATATTTATCTTTTATATACTTTTCATATAACCTTTTATATAGTGTTGTGTATCGGCAATAAACTTATTGCGATAAAACCGATACCGATAGTTATCGGTTATTGAACGGTGAGGGGTCCCGATATATCGCTCCAAGACCAACAAATTCCTTATCGGTGATAAGTAGAAAAAAAATTAGTACGCTATATAATAAAACTTTATAATTTATTGTATTATATTTATGACTGTTGGCATCCCACTTATGATAATTTGTTCCGTTATACAGTATTGACAGTTATCAGTATAGCTGTACAGAAAAACCGTACATTTATCGCCGATAGTTATCGGTACCGGTGTTATCGCGATAAAAAACCGATACGCAATAACACCGGTTACAATATATCAAGCCAATATATTGATTATCGGTAAGCCAAAAAAAGAGAAATATCGATTATCGGCAAAACTCTACCGATACACAACACTACTTTTATATTTACCTTTTATACATAGCTTTTATATGTAGCTTTTTTGCATACCTTTTATATTATATATACGTTTTATGCATAGCTTTTATGTATAGTGTTGTCGGACAATGTTTTTCCTGTTTGAACGTTTACATTCCAGACCCAGTTTTTACACCTGTTTAAACGTTGCCTCAATTTTTGGAGTTTGAACTCTCCGCAAGTTTAAACTGTCCGTACTTCCGTACATGTATAGAGTGTATGGGAAAGTATGTCAACAGATCTACTAAATAGCACAGAAATTTTCACGCACATAAATTATCACGCACATACGGATGCAAGAAATACATCAAGTACTTGAAACATCAAGGTTCCATAGTTATAAAAAAAATCTTCTCTGCAACTTTCCTCTAAAGAATGTATTTGTTGGTTAAGCAAAAACCCACTCTTAGACCACAATTTTTTTAACAATTTTTGCTCAATTTTGTGCGATAAATAATAATCACATCAAAATAAATCAAAAAAATAAGCAGACCTTCTCAAGTAGCAGACTCGCTTAGAAGTACCTACTCCAAAATTTTAAAAACAAAAATATTGAGTTTAACCTTCAGAAAAGGTTTAAATTCATGGTTAAAACGTCAAACTGCCTTAAATGTTTTCTGCTTTTGGGGGTGTCAGTTTAAACCCAGCAATGCTTTTATATATAGCTTTTACACATGCATTTTATACAAACCTTTTAACTTTACCTTTTACATGCTCCTTTTATTCTTATGGATTTATCATACCTTATTCAGCCTTTTCTTTCGTTGTAATGCATAATATGTTTTTATCTCTCGCTCTCTCTTTCCCTGCCTTTCTCTCCTCTCCTCTCTCCTTTTCCAGTTCTCTCTGTCCCTCCTCTCCCTCCCTCCCTCCCTCTCTCCCCTCTTTTCCTCCATTCTTCCCCCCCCCCCCCCCCCTCCCCTCTTTTCCTCCCTCCCTCCCCCTCCCCCTCCCCCTCCTTCCCCACACACACACACACATACACACACACACACGTGCAAGCATTCCATGTATATCAATGTAGTCTTTTTTTTTTAATGCCTACCATTTTTTTTTGTAGGATAGTACGCAGAGATTAGTTTTTTAATCCGTGCTTTGTGTCCACGTGTGTATGCGTATTTACTCTTTAATTTTTTTTTTTGTAATTTTTTTATTTAGGCGCGAAAAGTTCACCCGGACAAAAACCCTAATGATCCAGGAGCGGCCGCCAAGTTTCAGGTCTGATTCCTCTTTGACTTTTTACTTTTGGCCTTTGACTTTTATTATCAGACATCGAAAAGTACAGGACTTGTGGTGCTTCCCTCTCTCTCGCTCTCCACCTCCCTCTCCACCCCCCTTTTTTTTCCCGTCTTCTTTTTCTCCTCTGTCTCTATCCGTTCTATTTCTGTCTGCATGAACACCACCTCAAATGGGGCATTCTAAAGAACAGACTTCTGATACCGCCTCCCTCCCTCTCTCCCCTCTCTCTCTCTCCCTTCTAATAGCAATTCCAAGACGGTTTTGCTGGTTTTTTTCAGAAAATTTTAAGAATGTGCCTCCACACTATTTAAGGTGAACACTAACATAAAATCATACACAAGCATATTATTAGGAGTTTTTGGTTTAGTATACTTCAAAAGTTAATGCTGATTTTTTCTTCTATTGTTTTTTTCCTAAATGATTGGGATGGACAACGTATTATTCTGCAATAATTATGGGTTTTCTTCTTTTGGGTAAAGAAATTATTCGCTTAACCGTGACTTTAATAAATGCTTTTATGTATTGTTGTGAATACTGAGTTTAAGGATTTTGATTCAGTAAATTTAGGTTTAATTGAATATCCTGAGTTCTGAATTTAATTATTATAATTCTGCAAAGTTAGGTTTGGTTTATGCAAATGGAATTTTTTGCTTGTATAAATAGGTTGATTGTAAGATTATCTTATAATAACGCAGGATGATAAGGAAAGTGCAAAACAGTTTTTTTTACTGTGGCTTCACATGCAATCAATATCGGTTTTTTAAATTATGAAAAGTCAGCGTCAAAAAAAAGTATGACTCTGGGAAACTTGTGTACAAGATCTGATAGGGTAAAATTGCCGTAATGCCGAGGGGGGGTTGTACAGTTTTAGGGTAAACTGTACAATAATTTACCCTAAAAATTGTATGATTTATACGATTTACCCTTGAAACGAGTCCGAAACTTTTATAGAGTTTTTACCCTATGAATGGAAAGTATGGAGTTTGGAGTCATCTCGGTTGTGGACGCATTTAGCCTTTTTTTTCCTCATTGTGAATTCATTTCAACTGTGAGGAAAATTTGCGTCTGCAAAAATATTCACATTAATATGATCAGTTCAATGTTCGCTTTTTCTGCAAAAAATGATACTGTACCATTATTATGTTCATGTTCATTTATTTCTGCAAAAATGTTCGCACTAACACTATCATTTTTAATAATTTCTGCTAAAACAGTTCAGTTCTGGTTAAATTTTTTTCTGCACAATATTCACATTCACATTATCGTTTCTGTTTTTGCAGATTCTTGGAGAAGCTTATCAAGTCCTTAGTGATCCGGACAAACGGAAACGCTATGACGAGGCTGGGAAGCCTGGTGTTTCTACGTAAGTATTACAGGGGGAGGGGGAGGGGGAGGGAGCAACTGGGGAGAACTGGGAGAGGGTGAAGATGATGGGAGAGGGTGAGGGTGAGATAGAGGTTATAAAGGAGGGTGTGGATGATAGCACAAACTAAGGGGAGAACTAAGATGGAGAATAAGGAGGAAGAAGGGAGTGGGAGCAGGTAAGAAGGGAGAGGAGGAGAGAGTATAAGGTGGGAAGAGGGTGGAGGGGAGAGGAAGAGTTCTTTCAAGTAACCACGACTCATCCTTGTCGTGCTTTTTCACATAGCCACTGACCCAATTTTTGGTTTATCATTATGCTGTTAACTTTTATTTTGGCCTTTCGTTTTTTTTACACATCTGAGGGTATTTTAGTTACCTCAGAAAAACTATCGACATTAAATTGGATTAGGTTTATTACTGAAGGTGATAGTTACTCAAGGAGCTTATAGTTACACAGGTATTTTAGCTTTGTCTTCTCTCTTCTTGTTTTATTTTCCTTCTATTTTGACCATTTATGTGTGAAACATGTAAATCTTTCGGAGGTTTTCATGCTCATTCTTGTTGTTTTCCTCTGTGGACTCAAGAGGGTTGTAGCAAAATTTGATTAGACGATTGTACTATTTTTTCCATTTTTTTTCACGCCTCTTTTTCTGTAATTATCTTGTTATTTAATTGATTTACTTAGACAGGAAATTAATGATAGGTCCAAACAATATTGCTGGCTACTTTTTGGACGTAAGGTACCTGATAATTACGGGTTGTCATGACAAGTTTTTCGTTGTGCCAATTTTTCGAGGATTTTGGTTGATTTTACTTTCTTGAACAGGAAATAAATGATGGATCCAACTACAGTTTCGTGAATGTCGTTTGGAAGTGAGGTATTTGATGAGTATATGGGCTGATTAGACCAGTTTTTTGGATGTATACATTTATATCTCATGTATTTGTGTTGGGTTTTCTTGGACAGGGAGCAAATGATGGACCCAACGGAAGTGTTTGGAATGTTGTTTGGAAGTGAAGTTTTTGACGAGTATGTGGGACAGCTTCGTTTGGCGACAATGGCGGCTGTTGCGACGGAGGGAGGAGGGACGGCGGGTGAGGATGCGGCCAGACTCGAGGCTTCCATAAACACTGAAACAGAACAACTCAAAAACAAACTTAATGTGGGCACACGTAACCATCGAAGCCCTTGTCTCAGGTATAGAGTAATTATATTTGCTGAATTTACTTCAATTCTGTCCGTAATTGCAGTTACTGTACAGGATTTTTTACGATCGTACAAGTTGACATCAAGATGTGAAACAGAGCAACTCAAACACAAACTTAATGTAGAACACACTGAAGCATTGAAGGTCCTGTCTCAGGTATAGAGCAATTTATGTGGTAAGAGTACTTTTTTTACCGTGAGTAACAGTAGTAATTGTACAGAATTTTGTGTGAGGTTACAAATAGACTGAAATGAGAGTAGGTGTATTGTGTTTCTTGTTTGTGATGGGACTGTTGAAACAGTTGCAGTAAGTCTACAGAATATTGTACGAATCAGTACAATATCACGTGAACATGAGTAACTTCCACAGACTGGTTCTAGAGAAGTCCAAAATTTTCCTTATTGGAAAAATTCACCGTTTCAGAGTTTTAGAGTTATTAATGACACATTTGATATTTTGCGGTTTTTTCACTCAAAGTTATATCATAATGTAACTAACACAATTTGAGAGAGCAGATAGCATGTTGTCACTTCACCCAAAGCAATAGATCTGAAGAATTTTTTTGCAATTGATAATCGAAAGTGTCCACAATTTACCACACACAAGTAGCTTTATGTATACAAATGCATGAAATTGTCCACAATTGTTTTTGTTAACTTGTTGCAACGATGTCATAATCATCATCTCATGTTTTGATCAAAGCTATAAAATATGGAGGCCTTCTAAGAGCATGTGATTTTATTGTATAAATATAGATTGGTTTTAGGTTTAGTATTGAAAGATATCGGAAAAATGTAGGTAATTTGTGCTGGCACTAGGTCATAAAACAGGTTATGGCGCGTTTCAATCTTGCCGTTGAGTTTATAGCAGAAACGTTGTAAACATTGAAACTGGCAGACACTGGCGTGCGAGAGCAAAGTAACGAATGTGAGTTTGTTATGGGGCCAATCTCTTTGTTCGACTTTTTTTTGCCATATATCTCACATCCGTTTATATTCACATACACACCTTTATCGTAATGTCCAGTCCATGATGGAGTCTCATTTAGAATAAGGGACTAATTTTCTGGGAATAAGTACTGTTGATTCTAATTCTGCATTGTTTATTCCTTTATGTATATAATATTCTAATATATACATATATATTGTATTATATTATATTATATATGTATATAATGCTGTGTTTGCATAGAAAATGTCGGTTTAGTTTTTGTCAGTCCTAAAGTCTTTGTTTAATACTTGTCACAGATTTCTCCACTGCTTCAATGTTCTCTGATCCTTGTAGGCTTTACTTTAGGGGCTTTTTTCTAACGCTTTTGTCAATATCCTGAATGAAATAATGGGAATATTTGAAGTTCATAACCAGGCCAATTTTATGTTTCTGTTCCTGAATGCGCTTACTTCCTTAACTTCAATCAACAACTTTTTCGAATCCACTCATATTTTATTGGAACATTATCATGTCAATTTTTTTTGCTGCTAAATTTTTAGGGAAACATAATCATATAGACCGTTTTTGGTGGGTTTATATGGGAACAGGCTACTCAAGATGAGAGGGTTAAGAAACTGGCAGAACAACTCAAAGTCAGGCTTGAATTATACGTTTCAGGGCAGAAGGAGGAGTTTCGCACATGGGCACAGGGAGAAGCTGATCAACTTGTTCATGCTTGTAAGCCATATTCCGTTCTCATCAAATGTTTAATTTGTAACATTATGATTGCAGAATATCCAAGAAATATTGAAACCCCGAGTCATGAAGCGGTTTTTGTTCCAATGAGTGGTTTTTGTCTTCTTCCGGCTCTAGAAAGAATCACTCTTCAAAATTGGATTATAGCTTTGTTGGGGAATAGGTTACCTCCTGATTTCTAAAACTTGCACTTGCTTGACACTATCAATCATTTTTTTTTTTTCTCACAAATTGATAGCACAACTACTTTATTTTTATTTTGTCACTATCTGCACCGTTTTTAAACAGCAAGGGGATGTTGATTGCAAGTTGGTGCCCATTTCCAGTATCCTGGGCTCAGTTGACCGGTTTTTTTATGTTTAAAGGAGTGATTTTAAATTTGATTCAACTTGATTTTTGGACTGGACAGCATTTGGTCAGGACATGCTGCAAACAATTGGTTACATGTATGAACGTCTCGCAGCGAAACAGTTGGGAAAAAATCCTATGCTTTTAGGGCTTCCTTTTGTTGCTGAATGGTTTCGAGACAAGGGTCACCGTCTTCACAGCAATGTGACAGCCATTCATGGTAAGCTAAATTTATCATCTTCGAAAATATAATCAATGTCATTATCCTGACATGATTATGGCAGCATTGTGGGACTTTACTTTGCACCAAACTCTAAACCATGCTTATGGGTTGGTATCAGAATCTAAAGGAGAATTCCTTTCCTAAGAGCACAAGAATAAGTACTCTGCATTGCAGTGACACTTTGAGTCTGATATTTTTTTACATTAGCTGCAGTGCACTGTTGAAGTTTACCCACTTAGTTAAATGTAAGTTATCTAGTTTTTTGAGTAACTGTATGAATCCTGAGTAACCTCCGATATTTTAGTGAAACTGTACCTCTTTATTTATTTTAGGATTTATTATAATGTTGCGGTCTCATTCAGATTATACTTTTATAGCCAACAGTCTGGAGTTGGTAGTAATGCAGCTTTGATTGGAGGAATAAGTACTTATTCAGTATCTAAGCCTAATTGAGTATTGCTGATTTTAATTCTGCCTTATTACTGATATTTCTCTAGTGTGTTATGTTACCTTTGATGAGAGTTATTGTACAATTCAACTGTACTTAATGGTAGAGTACAGAGGTCCAGTTTGTATGTACCTTTAGTATTATTAGAAATCATTTTGTAGTGGATTCACCGTTACGTTATTTTTGGTCCGCAAAGGACAAAACCATGAAATTGTGGGAAGTGTTCCCCATTCTCCACAACTGACCGTGCGTTGCTGACTATGCGTCCAATTTTGGAAAATCTTTGAATACACATGACTATGGATTTTATGTTCCAAAAAACATTCAAAGAATGCTCGTATAGTTGTGCAATAATGATTGCAGGCATTGTAACTGGATCAAAAAGCATTGAAGTCATGCTGTCAGAGTTGGGAAATGATTTCAGGTGCCATAACCTTAAGTCACTTTTCAACATTAAATACTTTTTTGATATTATTGTAAGCGTTATAGCATTAGCCTTTGTGTTTCAAAAAACATGCAAGTCATGCTCTTGGAGTTGGGAGATTATTGCAGGTGAATAACACCAGTCTTATGTTTCAAAAAAACATGTAAATATATGTTGGAAAAACGTTTAAGTAATGTTTTGAGAGTTGGGAAAATACTGCAGGTGCCCTTCAACTGATGCAATTGCAACAAGACATAAAAGAACATTTGACAGAAAAAGAAGCGAATGAGGAAAACATGGCTCAGTTTGTGGAAAACAGGCAACAGGATGTGCTTCAATCTCTTTGGAAACTGAATGTCGTAGACATTGAAAATACTCTCGTAACCGTTTGTATCAAGGTGAGAGCACTTCTTTACTCCTTTCCAGTCTCTTTCAGTGCTTTCCAGTCATGAAAAGGAATTTCCTTTAGGAATTTAAGGAAGTGAATGTGTTTTGTGGAATGTCAATGTTTGTCAAAAGAGGGAAAAAGTGAAATGAAAGAATGCTGTCTTACAGAATGGCTCTAAATTTTTCAATTAAAGACGGAAATTTCTTGGTGAAGGGTTCAGTAAGGAAAGGGTGAGGATTATTTTCTAGTTTAATTTAAATAGTATAAAAATGTTCTGATCTTGTTTCATTAAATGGTAATGAGTACCATATTCTGTTTTTGTTTTGTATTGCAAAGGAGGTTTGGGTGCTCAGTGGCCCCTGTTAGGCAATGAACGAAGAAGATATTGTTATGGAAAAAATTGCAGGAGGCTTGTGGGTCATTTTTTTTGGGTTAAGGTTCATTTTTGGGTAGATTAATTGAGAATATATATGCTACAGTTTGTGAGTGTAGAAATTGGAGTCCTTTGAAATCGCATTGTCTCTCAAGCTATGGAAGCAATCTTGTTAGATTTCCCTTTCTTTTTTTTTTCTCCTCTGGAAGGTGCTAAACTTTTATTTGTTTATTTTAAACAGGTTCTTACAGAGCCAGGAGTACCTCGGGAAACACTGAAAGCTCGAGCCAAAGGACTTAAAAAACTGGGGTCTATTTTTCAGGTAGGCTTATAAATATAACGGGGCTCTATTAAAATCTGTTTTATTGCGGGTTAAATTCAAATTTAGCCCGATCTTACGTGAATAGATGTTTCTGGAATGTATTTTATTTGGACAGTTTTTTTTTTTTTTCTTAATCTCCAAAATGCATATGTACTATCATTTTCGCAGGTATGAGAGTATTAAAATCAAAGATATTAGAAGCAATGGTCCGAATTTTTTACGAGTTTCACATTGTGAAGAGCAAGTTTAGTTGACATATTTTTGTCGTGATACTCGTTCAGGATTGTGTTGTAGTTATTCAAAATGTCAGGAGATATTGGAAAACCTATGACATCTGATTTTAAGGTTGTTGTTCAAAGATATTGTTGTTACAACTTTTCCTGATATATATATATATATATATATATATATATATATATATATATAACAGCCTTCAAAGACTGAAAACCTGTCTAATAATTCCTATCTGCTCCCTTTCTGGTTCGTAATTATTAAGTCCAAAATTTCACATCTGCTCACTTTGTGTCCGGTAGTTAAGTGGTATAAAAATTCCTATCTGCTCAATTTAGGGTTTAAAAATAGTGTGATCTAACTGTCCTATCTGCTCACTTTTGGGTTTGGAATTGTCGTTTGTTTGCAGAACGTGGCGAGAATTTCTTCAGGAAAAAATTCTATTAGTAGTCGTCAGGCTTCTGGCCCGTCAGACGTAGAGGCTCCATCAAGCAGCAAAGAACGAAAAGGCTTCAACAACCCCTTCTCACGGCGAACGGTATAAAAAAATATGTTTTAAGTCCTTAAGTCCACTTGATTTTCTATCTTTTTTCTCATTTTTCTTTAACGCACAGAATCGTTTGACTTATGGGTTTTTTGTCTTTACGGTCAGACTTAAAGCTATGATAATAATGAAAAGTTCAGGAAAGTTACAGATTACTAGTTTTTTTTTTGTGTGTGTTTTTTAGTTTTGCCGCGTTAAGTTTTTGTTAAAGTTTTGAAATATGCTTTAGAACTTTTCCCAAAAACGAAAAGCTTAATTGAAGTCCTCGATAACGAAATTCAAGTCTTCGAGGAAAGTGAGTTTAAGACTTTGATAGAACCGAATTGAACTTCGGTTTAATCACTGAAGGAAATCAAAGACTTTGGTAAAACTGATTTTTAGATTTCGACGAAATTAAACTCAAAAGCTAAAGAACTTCGCCTTCATCAATTAATAAAGACTTTGATAAAACGAAATTTAAACCTAAAAGTCTTCAAGTTTGTTGGTTTTGTGTTGCAGTCTGGAACTAGTCGACAATCAGGTTTTTCGGATTTTTCTAGTACTCCTGGAGGTGGTTTTGATATTCATCCCCCAAATCCGAATGGAACTTATCAACCAGCCGGATCATCGGTAAGATTTTTTTAAAAACCTTTGTTTAAAGTAAACGGGCAACATCTTTTGCGTTTTTAGTTCAAATTTTATGAAATGAAATGTGGTTTAAGGTACAACCACATTTTGCTTGGCAAAGGTTGAAATGCTAAGCTCTGAGGTTCTAAAGTGCAAAAAATGATGTTCAAATTTTACAAATGTGGTTAAAGGTAAAGTTAAATTCTATGAACGTGGTTGAAGGTGAAGGCAACTTCAAGTACAGAAATTTTACGATTGTGGTTAAAGTTAAATTTTATGTATATGATAAAAGGTAAAGGTAAACATTTTGAATGTGATTAATGTGGTTATTTGGCACATTTAAAACTAAGGATGTTTATTATGTCCTCATTTTTAAAACTTTAGGACTATGGTTCTCGATCATCAAAAATTTAAGGAAATAGAAGGAAGGAAAATGGAAGAGTTAAAAGAGTGAGCAAGAAATGGAGTAAAATACTAAGGGACCTCGGAAAGTTAAACAATGAGTGAGAGAATGGGATGGAATAAAACTAAAAGAAACTCGGGAGAGAGAAAACGAGATAAAAAAGAGAGGAAATGGGATATCGAGGTTTATGATTGAGTGCTCTCCTTCTTCTAGGGTAATTATATGTGACCGAAATACTGGAATTACCGCCAGTAACTCCACTTTTTTATGGAATACAGTGTACCGAATTCCATAAAAAGCTGAAAATAACCCGAAAATAATCCGAAAAAAACCTGAAAATAAGCCGAAGACTCGTGTGGATATTGTCGGGACTAGTATTTACAAGTATTTTTACCCACAATATTCTACTTCTTAATCATTACCATTTAAATTTTTTTTAGAGTAATGTAGTTTCTCATATCACTCCAGTATCTGTACATCGGGTTAATTGCGCATGTTATTGTTTTTTTTTTTTTGGCCGAACAGGAAAGTAAAAGTGGCGGTTCCAAGTCTCTCGATTTCGATACTATGAGTTTGAAAGACCTGAAGGAGTATTTGAAAAAAAAAGGGGTTTCTACAGCTAGTTTTTTGGATAAACAAAACCTTATTGAGAAGGCGAAAGAAGTCAGTATATCGAGTTAATCCTCACTACTTTCGTTTTCTCTGAAGTTTTCAATATTACCCTAGTTATAATAGTGGGAGGAATGCTCGAAAAGTCGCCGTCTTTTTCTCAAGGTTTTTCGTATTTTCCTATTCCGTATTTCCTATTTTCTATTTTGTAACTGCCAAAAAAATTATTACCATGGTAAAGAATTTTCTTGAGTGTCGCAGTTATTTAGAGAAGTGCATAATGGGTTTCCTTTTTCCAGTATAGATTTGTAGTATATTTTTTCTTTTCCCCTTAAATAGTTTTGAAAACAAGGTGCCGCAAAAAGGAAGATAAGCGCAAATGGGAGTTTCCTACGACAAAGATGTAATTGATGTTAAATAAAGAAGTTGATGTGTGACGTGACTAGAGTTGACTTGAGTGGACTTGCCTTGAGTTGACTTGACTAGTGTTTTGTTTTCTGTTTCCAGACTAAAATTGAAATTCAAACATGAAAATGATATAATTGGTGGTGATCGTGATAAGAATGGTTATTGACGCGGGCATAATGTAGAAAGTAAAAAAGAAATAAAACGGGAATAAAACGGTTTTAAGTATCTTCTACAGTGGACCACAGACAACAATCAAGATTCACCGGCTTCATTTAGTGTCAGCATCGCGGGTATGTCCATGTGTTCCCGTCCTGTTTAGCATTTATGCGTTTAATTATGTTGTTATTCACTACGACACGGTGCGGTTGACCAATCAATATGAAGCTATTAATGTTGTAGAGAATGAGAAACAAACATACGAAGTTACATTTGTTGTAAAGAATTAGAAACAAACACTAGAAGTTATAAATGTTGAAGAGAGTGAGAAACAAACACAAACCTTCGAGGTTACAAAGATAAAGGGACTGATGCATGGGAAAGAGAATTTTAAAAGTGGGGCAGCTGCTCCAGTGTGCAAAAAAAAGACATCATGGGGTATGTCTCCATTTTCAGACCTAACTTGCCAATCTAATCAAAAAGAAACTTTTGATGGACACAAAAGCGGGTCTAAGCTATTTTAACCACTTAATCCTCTTTAGCCGAACGTAGTTTATGACGGTGTTTGGAACTTTGTATCTACATATTTTTACTTATCTTGTGGATAAACAAATAAACGAGACGAGTGAAGGTTGGAGAAAAGGCATGATCTTGGTCATTATCAACAAGTAGAGGAGAGTTGTATGATGTTTTGGATTATCACCTACTACCTACCAACCTCAAAACGGAAACTAAAGAAAACGAGAGTCACTAGATTTGCTTAGGAAAGCCGGGAAGATTTGAGAAAGAAGATGATTGTAGCTGATGTAGTTTTTTTGGAGACGATGTAGTCAATGAGTGCTGTTACGTTATGAGAGTTAATAACCCTAAGTCGGTTTCGACTTTTTTTGGGCAAAAAATTACAAAATAGTGTTAACAATACTATTTAAGGACGCGGAATACAAATCGCTTTGTCTTCTTGCGCTAGATTAGTAATATTGGTTCTAATTTCACATTGACACTACTAACTAATGTTGTGTATCGCTAAAAAACATATTGCGATAAAACCGGTACCGATAGCTATTGGTTATTGAACGGTGAGGGGTTCCGATATATCGCTCCGAGACTAACAAACTCCTTGTCGGTGATAAATGAAAAAACAAATAGTACAATATGTAATAGTACTTTATTACATAGTGTATTATTATTTTAATGTGATGCACGATAAATTAAAAAGCAAGATGGTAAACCATCTGAGTCCGAGGGTACAAAAGGGGTGGCATGGCCGAAACTTAAAATCTACCAGCAGGGGAATAAAATAACAGCACAACAAAAACAAAAAGAAAACAACAAGGAAAATAAGGGCACCCACTATGTATAGCGTAACATGCCACGTATGACAATCTGTTCCGTAATATGTATAACGGAAGAACGGCGGTTCGGTACAACGGAGTAAAGCGTGCATATGTACGGTGTAAATTGTACAATTATCGCCAATAGTTATCGAATCGGTGTTATCGCGATAAAAAACCAAATTTTATCGTGATAACACCGGCCACCGGTACATATATATTGTGCCAATATATTGATTATCTGTAGGCCAAAAAAGGGCCATATCGTTATCGGCAAATGGCTACCGATACACAACACTAACAAGCAATAGTTCCTTAAAAGCTTCTAACCAAGGGCGGCGTAGCGGTATTCCCACGTACGCCGTTCGGAAACGTGGTTGGGTGATAGAATTTCGTTATATACAAATACGTACTTTGGTCACATGTATTTGCGCGACGTCGTCCGTACTTGGAGCGACATTTGAAGCATAGTTCAAAAGTAGGTGAAAGTAGGCCCATACAATATGCCTATTGTATGTAAAACATACAATATGACCTTAAGACAATATGGCAAGTTTTGTGCCAAGTTTTGTGCGCCTACCGAATGCCTTCCATAAAAAGCCTACTTTTGAACTATGATTTGAAGCATAGTTCAAAAGTAGGCGTTTTTGTGGTAGGCCTTTGGTCGGCGCCTTTATCGTAAGTTGTGTTATGGGCTTTTCATGTGATCTTCTTAGATTGCTACTTTGATGAGCGACCGTCCGATCGTCCGAATGTGACGGTGTAAATAAAAATGTTTGGTCCGAATGTTTTAATTGGTCCAATATTTGGTCTGAATGTTTTAATTGGTCCGAATGGGTCCGAATACAATATGGGTCTTAAGGTCATATTGTATGTTTTGCATACAGTAGGCATATTGTATGGGCCTACTTTCACCTACTTTTGAACTATGAATTCAAGTAAGGAGCTACACCGTGAATCGCTATTAGGGTTAATGTTTTTTTTGACGCTTGAAACATCTTTTCTCCGTACACGTTTGTCAGATTAAGAATTTGACGTTTGCGATTGAAAGCCAAGATTCTCACCTTCCCATCGGCGGTCTCTATATGAAAATCGGACAAGTGTGTACGGCGAAAAGATGGTTTTAAGTGACAAAAAAATTGTTAATAGCGATACAGGGTGTACACCGTGTATCGCTATTAGAGTTAATGTCTTTTTGGCCACGTAAAGCATCTTTTCCCCGTACACACAAGCCTGATTGTGGATCTGACGGTTTCGATTTAAAGGTACGATTTTGAGCTTCCGATTGGCGGTCTCAAATTGGAAATTGGACAGATGTGTACGGAGAAAAGATGTTTGGGTGGCGAAAAAGTTATTAACACTAATAGCGATTCAAGGTGACTGTAGCAAGATTCTTCCACCGATTTTTCACCGACGCGCACCCGATTCTTTGTGTGCACCACAGTAATAATGGTTTCGCACGTGTTTCAACTTTGCTTTTAAACCTTTAATGATGGCCTCTTTTCTTCTTTCCTTTTTTTGGAACGTCGCAAGGAGAATTGAAACGGAAAACTTCCAGTTTTCGGACATTCGTATAAGCGTCGATATCTACAGCGTGACAAACGGTGACGAAAACGTTCATATTCTGGTTAGGTCAAAATTGTGACGTATACGTCACCGGGAAAAAGTCATGTTTACCAATGATCACGCTGATTCCTTCTTCAGATGCGATTACCGCTAATACTGGGGATGACAAGATGAGGACAAAACCTCAACTACATCTTGTGTTTTATTGTGAGATGGTGACCAAGTTTGGACAATCAAAATAACTTAAAAGTAGATCTGGAAAGTCAAGTTCCACACTATTACTTATCAGCACAGTGAGAGTCATGATGACTATGGACATTCAACATGTATGTTCTATTTGTAGAAAAATAAAATATAATAGAATATACACTGCCCGTCGCTATTAGCGTCAGGAATTTATTGGTGTTAATGCGAGATTAGAGATGTAATATTAATTTAGTGCGAAGATACGTGGCAGATTGTAATCCACTTACTTTAATAGTATTGCGCCAAAAAAAATTGTGACAAAATTAGTGTTCATAAAAAAATCTTAAAACCCTTCAAAACCCTAAAAACCCCTAACTCTAACAATGACGTGCAGCAGTCGCATTCACATCCTTTCCATGTAATCGTGTGAGAATCAAGCGCATTTCACGGGAAAAGCGGGATACGAGATATTACGCCACGCAAGCACCGGCTGGCCGTACGGTACAGTACTGTAGTACTGACAAAGTTACAAACCTCAAAAGTGATAACGGGCTTCGGCTCGGCGTAGACTCAGATCTCTGACCGTACAGTCGGCGGCTCAGGCACTCATGTACTTGCGGCACACGCCATTGGCAGTGATTTGGCTTATCCGTCTTCCCCATTGGATTATCTACAAGGACAAATCAGAGATTTTACATTATTCCTGGACCAATGATGACCTTACGAGCGCACGGAATAAACGACTAGCAAAGGTTTTTGTTTAGTATACGAAAAGTTTTAATTTGCACTGTAAAACACCTGGAAGATCAAACTCATATTTTTCTTACTTAAACACGTTTGTCATTTTATTGGACTCGGTTGACACGTGTCTATGTGGATTCCAATAGGGTACGGTAATGTATAAAAAACATTTGAGCTTTCATAAAGTTAGAATAGGCAGATTTTTTAGGGTGAAAATAAAATTTATCTAAATTTGAAAATTTCCATCACTTTCATTTAGAAGGCATTTGCGATATTTTTTTGTCGTTTTGAAAAAGCCTTGCTATTTTAGATATTTTCCCAGGTTTTAAAGTTTTAAACATTAGTTTTACCGTGCGAAATTGAATGAAACACCTTGACCTCCTAAAATACGCGTGCTCAATTTTTATAAAAGTTCCTCTATAACGCGTATTCAACGGGATATCCAGATATAGCGTGTCCACACGTTTTCGCCCTTTTGAACTAATGTTTCTAAAAGCAAAGTTTACAATCCTCGGCTGGATCCAATGCGGTTACGTACCAAACTATTTACGACAGAAAATGACAAAGCATCCCGGTTTTGCCGGATTTCATTTGACATTTTGAGTCCCGTACGTCCAATCTATCTTCCTGTCCAGTTGGCATCCTAGCTGGCATGAGAAGATCTTGGTACTCCCTTTCTCTTCATCTCCGCCGTAAAACGATAAATATCCAACGGTCCATGATTGCTGATCCAAAATGGCACACCGCTGACGCAAGACTTTGCCCTAATAGCAAAACTCATAGAACGTGAGTCATGCTTAAACCCTAAAACGATTTTCTAGTCCTTTCTTTTTTCCACCGGGATTTTTGTTTCTTTCCTTCTTTCCCTTCCACCCGAGGAAGCTTTTTACAAACAAATCGAAATCCCTCTCTCTCTCTCTCTCTCTCTCTCTCTCTCTCTCTCTCTCTCTCTCTCTCCCCCCCTCTCGGAAAGTGTGACGTGACAGTTATTTTTAGGGTTGGAGAGAATAAGGACCTGAGAACTCTGAGAGGTGACGTCACAGTCTTTATCCTCAAAAAATATTAAAAAAAATAAAATAGAAAGGGACAGGGAAAAGAAAGGTTTATCAGAAATGCAGGCTTCTCAGCCACAGCAACAGAGTCCTCAGGATGGGGCTTGGGCAGCGCAACAGTACGGTCAGCAGTACGGTCAACAGTACGGACAACAGTACGGTCAGCCTGGTCCAGGAGGGCAGGATGAGTTGAAAACACTTTGGGTTGGAGATCTGCTTTTTTGGATGGACGAAAATTACATGTGGAGTTGTTTTGCACATACTGGAGAGGTAGGCATTGGAACTCTCTCTCCCTCTCTCTCTCTCTCTCTCTCTCTCTCTCTCTCTCCCTCTCTCTATCTCCCTACATGTATATGTATATATGTATGTATATCTCTTGCTCTTTCTGTCTTGTGTCTCTCTCTTTCTATGTCTCTGCCTTTTTCTCTCTCTCCCTTCCCTCTCACTCTCTATCCCTCTCTCTCTCTCATTCTCTCTTTTCTTTTCTCGCTTACTCTCTCTTTTATTCTTACTCGTTCAATATCTGTCCTTTGGTCATTCTCTCTCTCTCTCTCTCTCTCTCTCTCTCTCTCTCTCTCTCTCTCTCTCTCCCCCTCTCTCTCTCTCTCTCTGTTTCTCTCTCTCTCTCTCTCTCTCTCTCTCTCTCTCTCTCTCTCTCTCTCTCTCTCTCTTTCTCTCTCCCACACGCGCACACTCTTTCTCTCTCTCTCCCCCTTCCTCTCCGTCACTCTGTTTATCTCTCTCTCACACCCTTTTCGCTCTCCCTCTCTCTTTCTTCTTTATATCTCTCTCCTTTCTCTCTCCCTCTTTTCCCCTCTCTCTCTCTTCTTCTCTCCCTCTCTCACTCTCTCACTCTCTCTTTCTTTCACTCTCCCCCCTCTCTCCTTTTGTTATCGTTGTCCTCCATATGCTTTTCATTTTTCTTTAATCAACAAATTTATATAATTGAACTGAACACGATTAAAAAAAGTATTGATGTTAAATAGAGGTTATCGAAAGGCAGTATAAAACTGGAAATATTGAAAAAAAATTTCCTTCAAATTGTCAAACAAAGTTAATGCTTTATACTTTTTTGTACTGTTTTTCCTCTCAGCATTGAAACTTTGAAGATTGTACAATTGGATATGGAAATCTGAAGAACGAGTGTTCGCGTTTTTTGAGTAAACGCACGGTTTTATGTATATATATATATATATATATATATATATTTATAATACTAATTATATATTATATATTTATCGGAGAATCAAAATTTCATTTTTTATAACTGCATTTATCTTTGGATATTGCTCATTTTGACATGGGAAATTTGTTTTTGAGACTTGGAATTATTTTAGAGCTAAGCGTCTCCATTTGTTATGCAACTTTTTGAATTTAGCATTAATTTTCACGTCAATTGTTTTTCGGTAGAAGGTTGGGAAACGGAATTTCTGGAAACGTGAGATTTAAATAAAGAGTTAAAGAGTTTTGGTGGTCAAAAACACTTTCCTGTTATGTTTTATTCTTTGAATATTGATGATGGAAAATTGAAGATCAAAAGGTTCACTATCTAAATTGAAAAATATGGTCTTTTTGATTTTGTTATATGTCTGATACTGTAAAAAGCTTTCGTATTTCAGAATGTTGTTTGAGAAATTCAGAGTTGTTGATCTTTTTGAAAATGTAGATTCCCATACTTTTGGAGATTTACGTACTTATAATGATTGAAGTCGTGATTTCCCTCTTTTCATCAACTGAAAAGTTTGTTTTTACTACACTGTGAATCGTTATTAGCCTTTTGCCCTCTTACCGTAAAATAGCGTTGACAACACCACTATTTTTTTTTTCTTAAGGCTAACCCTTTTTATGGTTCAAAATCAGCCACGTCATTTGGAACTGAGTTAAAATCAATAACTATATAAACCCCGCACCAAGGTTATTTTTACTCTAATAACGATTCATGGTTTACTTTCATTTGTCATTTATTTTGTCATTTGCCATTTTTATGATCTTTCTGGTCTTGGTCTCTTATTACCTTAAAAGCATAATGATAATGTACAACAATGGTTACTTGAAGGTGATCGTGGACGTTTGTTTTTGTAGTGGTAGAGGTGATGTATTTATGTTTGTTTTTTGACCATTAATCGTATCACAAACCATGTATGTTTGTTGTGGTCGTGTGAGAGTATTAGGGGTACATGCATATGTATGGTTCACTGATCAAACATCATTCGTTTTTCAGTGTGAATTTTGTTCACAAGTTAACTTGGTCGATAATGTTGCTGAGCCTATATTGTTTCAATCGGTAAACACCTAAATGAGTTTCAGTTAACAATGAACTCATAATCCAAAAATTATGAGTTCATTTTCCCTTAGAAAAGGCGAGTAAGCAAACTTAGTTTCTAGCTACATGAGTTACAGTAAATTTATGTAATCAATCGCTATTATTCATTTTTGTAACTTATTGTTATTAGTCATTCGTGTATGCTGTTATTTTGATTCATTTATGTAAATAAATCTTTATTACTTGTTATTTGTGGCTGTCTCTTTTGCTTAATTATTCGCTGTCATGTATTGCTGTCTTTTATCCTTTTGATATCCGATTGTTGAAAAGCTGTTCGGAGGATACGGGATCTTGCCTTTTGCCCTGAGTTCACAATTTATGAAAAAGCTGTTCCTTTGGTTTTGAGGAGACTTTGTTTTTGTATTTTGAGGAATGTGGGGTTTCACCGGCTTATGTCGGGTCTTGTTTGCTCTTTCTGATTCCAAAATTTATGTAAACTTTTTCTCTTGTGCTTTGAGGAAACTTTGTCTGTTGTGTTTTGGAGAATCCTTGTCTTTTGCATTTGGAGAAATATGGTGTCTCTCCGGGTCTTTTTCTGCTCTTCCTGAGTTTGTTATGAAAACTTTGCAGAATTCTACAACATGCTGTTGAGTTATGTAAATGGCATAATGCATAACTGGTAATGACGAGGCGATAGCAAATGAATGTTTCACTTTCTGGTCAAAAGACTGTCCATCACTGTTGTGTGGTCCACAGTTTTTTTATCGATTGGGTTTGGAGCAAGAAAAGTTAAAATAAAAAACTAGTAGTAGTAACCACATATCATCTAAGTTTGTTTTTGTTTCTTTTTTTGTTTCGTTTCAATCGCATGGCTCAGCAAGCCTTTCACGTTTTTGATTCAGTAACTTGCTACTGATTTCATACTGATCTAATGACTTGCTACTGATTTAAATACTTGCGACTGTTTGAATACTGATCTAATAACTTGTTTACTGTTTTTGGGATTGTCAAAATGCAGGTACAATCAGTGAAAGTTATCAGAAGCAAAGCGACTGGCCAATCAGAAGGTTACGGCTTTGTGGAATTAGTTTCTCGGGCAGCGGCGGAACGTTTACTTCAAACTTTTAACGGACAGCCAATGCCACAAGCTGAGCCACAGACGTTTCGGATGAATTGGGCTTCTTTCGGCATTGGTGAGAAAAGGTGAATTTGTAGTTTTCCTTAAGTGGCTTTCTTCTAGAGATTATTAGGAACGGCTCTTGGTATTGGTGAGAAAAGGTAATGCTGTACACTGCCCATCGTTATAAATGTAAAGGAATTATTAGTGTAAATGCAGAATTAGAATGTATGATATTAGTTTAGTGTAGGACTTCTTTTGGTATGGGTGACATTTTTACACTACCCCGTAACTAATAGTGTAAAGGGATTATCCGAAATTAAGAACGTATAATATTGATTTAGTGTGTTGGGAGACGTGATGACTCATAGTCCACTCCCTAAAATAGTGTTGATAACATTATCTTGTCATTTCCCGTCAGAAAAAGCTGCCACTGAATTACTGGTGTTAACACATAGTGATGGGCAGTGCCTTTCCTCGGTGGATTTCATCTAGAGTTTATTCAGAATCGCTTTTTTTGGTATTGGTGAGGAAAGATGAACTTATAGTTTTCTCAAGTGGCATTCCTCTGGTGTTCAATTAGAAATATTACTTGACCAAGAACATCGAATTAAAATGTGAATATTTTTTTCTCAATTTCTTTGCTCGCCCTTGGCAAAATGATGAGGAGTTTCTGCGATTCAAAATTATCTGTTTCGACGGAATATGATTCAATTTTATTACGCAAAGATAAAAAAAATGGCGTTCCTTTTTTGTCTTTTTTGAAATCGATGGTGCAGAGTTAGGTTTTTGACACTGTTTTGGTGTGTCATGTCTTGTCATGCAAAATTTTAGTTGCCCTTCAGTTTTGGGCAGGCGAAAAGTACATCCATACCAAAAACAGACGCACGGCTTTCTGCAAAACCATATAAGTCGAACAAAAAATTCAAAAATTGACCACACTTTTGCCAGGTTGCCTCCCGGCAATTTTCATAGAACAGAGGCAGAAGCTCTTTGTGTGAACCCACTTTTGACAACTCACTTCATTCCTTTAATCGATCTGGACAACAAAAACTGCTGTCATAAATGTGACAATTTTAAGTTTTTTTGGGGTGAAATTTTTTACTTTTGTCAATACCAGCCAGCCATTTCGACTAGACCATACATTTGCCCAATTGTTGAGGCGAGGTACTTCAATGTGCCGATTTTTAGGAGAGGGACAAACGGAATTAGTGTGGATCACATCAATGATGGTGAAGGGTAGTGGAGATAGTTATGTTGATGCTGTTTTTATCGGGGTAAAAATGCGGTTTACAGGCCAGAACCTGGTCCGGAATTCTCTGTTTTTGTTGGAGATTTGGCAAATGACGTGAACGACTATGTCTTGACTGAAACTTTTCGACTTCGGTATACTTCAGTACGAGGTGCTAAGGTAATTTTTCTATCATCTATGAGTTTCACAGTTCTTCTTGAAGAAAAAATATAAAATTGTTTTTCAGTGGTGTTTTTAAACTATCCCAGATTTAGGTGCAAAGCCATCACCCAAAAAAAATAAAAAGTATTAATGCTCCAAAGATTTTGCAGAATTTCGATGGATTATGTATGATGGGTAATAAGGATTATAAGAAGGAGAAAAGCTGTGCTAAGTGTTCATGAAACCATAATATTGACTGTTAATACGATGGTTACTAATTACATGTATTTACTTTTTCAATTAAAAAAAAAACATTTCTGTAGAGGCCCAACTTTAAGATTAGCCTTGAAAGGAATGAATTGGATTAGGATCATAAAGATTAGATTAGGTTTGAGGCTCTTCCAGCTATGTGTTTTATCTAAATTTTGTTGTAAATATGAATTATCGTTTTTACTTTTTCCGAATTTTAGAGTTCTTACGGGAGATGAGTCTGGCTTAAGGTAGGAAATCACAGGATTTTATTTTTTGCTGGTTTTGATTTCCTTAAGTATTATGGAGATTTCATAATTGAAGTCCCGATTCAGAGGCTTGGGCAAAGATTGGGATGACTGGTCTCGTTTTCTCTCTCTCTCTCTCTCTTTCTCTCTTTCTTCTCTTTCCCTCTTCTTCTCTCTCTCTCCCTCTCTCTCTCCCCACTCTCTCTCTCTCTCTCCCCCTCTCTCTCTCTCTCCCCCTCTCTCTCTCTAACAGTGGTTATTTTATTTCTCCCACATATTCTTGCGACTAAGTCAAGTGTGGAAATCCTCACTCTTTCCGCTTCTCTTCTATTCTCTCTTTCCTCCTCTCCTCTCCTCTCCCCTGCTCCTCTCCCCTCCTCCTCTCCCCTCCTCCTCTCCCCTCCTTTCCCCTTCTCTTAAGTGGAGTGGTTATTGTTTTTTCTCCCTCATATTCATGCAATTCCTTAGTCATGTGTGGCAATGGTTTCCGGTCGTGACATACTGTCACCAGGAGTGTCCCGTCCCTCCCTTCTCCTCTCTTTCCCTCTCCCCTCCTCTCCCCTCCTTTCCTCTTCTCTTAAGTGAAGTCGTTATTCTTTTTCTCAATTCCTTTTGTCATGTATGGCAATGGTTTCAGGTTGTGACAGACACTGTCACAGGGAGGTCGAAGGGATACGGCTTCGTCCGGTTTGGATTAGAGGAGGAGAGAGATCGTGCCCTCAAGGAGATGAATGGAGAATATTGTTCGAATCGTCAAATGAGAATTAGTGTGGCTACACCAAAAAAAACACCCACAGGTTTGCTCTTCTTAATTCCTTGAAATTTACAGTGTCTATGTTTCTGTTTATTTATTCCTGTTTCAGTTTCTAGAATGATAGGGTAATTACACGAGAAATTTACCCTCATGTCGAGGGTAAATTTTACAGTTTTGTGAGTAACTGTACTTACGTTTACTCCAAAACTGTACGATTTGTACCAGTACTAATTCTATAGGAACTTTGACTATCTGTTTGATTTGAGAATACGTAAAAAAGTACTCGATTTTGGGAATTGGAGCTCATAGTTTTGTTTTTTGTCAGATGTTTTTTTTGCTTGATGTCTTTTTTTGCTGGATGAATTGAATGATGGGATGTTTTAACTTTGAACTATTATTACTGATTACTATAGATAATGTATAGACATATTTTTGGCTAAATTCTACTAGCATTAACAATATTGCCTACTGAATGATTCTTGGAGAAAAAACCTATTGAATTTAACTTTTACCCGAAACCCATCATCTATTTGATGGCCTGATCTTAGAGAATCAAATATTTTTGCATATCTTGTATCAAATTAGGAAAATAGATAGTATTTTAGTTGTAAGTGTCATAATGTTATTTGTCCACGTGGACAAATCGAATAGATTTCCAAATGACCTTTATACATCATTTGACTGTCTCATTTTTGTACAACAATAACCTCAATTCAATTTTTAAACTAAAATATATAGTCGCTTTTTTTAGGTGAAGGGTAATCGGAGATCCGAACTTTTTGAAACTGTAAAGTCTGTCTAATAATATGTGTGTGTGTATGTGTATATGTGTATGATCCTGTTGTTATCGGTTATGATAACTTTTTACTGTTTTGGCTAAAGCTTTGTCACCTTGATTTGAGCACCATTAAACCATAATGAAACAGGTGATTGTTTTTTGTTTTGCGTTGTTAATTGTTCTTTCTGCCGTTTGACAGCAATAAACCTTTATCTAATCGGTATTGAATGGGTACTAAATGGGTACTGAATGAGTATTAAATGGCTATTAAATGGGTATTATTTTCTTTTACAGCTCCGGTTCCCCCTGCTGCTCAGCCTGGATATGGTCCACAAGCATTTACCACTGATAATGACCCCTCAAACACTACGGTAAGCATTTTTTTTTCCTTATTATTATAATTTATGTTATTCTCGTTCCAGTGTTTTTTCTTGTTGTTATTTTATTGTTGTTATCATTTATGTTATTTTTTTTTCAATATCATCGTTTGTTTATGTATTGAGTGTTGAAACACTTCCTACTTTTTTGAAAGCACTGTTCTGAAACCTTTTTATTTTCCCAGCGTTTCAATTTATTATTATTATTTTTTATTTTCACGATTTGCCAGCTCTTGTACGTTTTTTTTTTTTTTAAAGGATTTTTGTTGGTTTTTCAAAAATCATGCAGAAAAAAACATACAACGCTCTAACCATTAGACAATTTTTTTTTTTGTCAAATTGTTTATTATAGTGCATAAGTTTCAAAATTCCGATTAAATATTCGAATAAACACCTAAATCTTTTGCCCATTCGATTGTAATACTGAGATAACCAATTGAATGATTATGCAAAATGTGAAATCGATTGTGGGAAGTTATTTTTTGGGAAGACATGGAAACCCGTTAAAAACCTATAATATAGAAATGGCAATTTTTTATGACCATTTTTTTGTTTGGTACATCTATGTGGATAAAGAGTTTAGTTTGGCGGTCTTAACCGGGTATAAATTGTAGTTTTTTTTTACTCTTTTCTTTTTTAAAGCTTACGTGGTGAAGAAAACTGCTTTTTGGTGGCATTCATTTTTTGTCTCTTCCTCCCTCCATCCCTCAGATTTTTGTAGGGGGTTTGGATCCTACGGTTTCTGATGATGAGCTGAGACAAGCATTTTCCCCTTATGGAGAATTGGTTTACGTAAAAATTCCGTATGGAAAGGGATGTGGATTCGTGCAATTCGTGCACAGGTACAGTTTCTTTTTGTCTATTTTAGTGGTTTTCCCTATTGTTTCTTTGTTGAAACCCTCTCTCCCTCTCTCTCTCTCTTTCTCTCTTTCTCTCTCTCTTTCTCTCTTTCTCTCTCTCTCTCTCTCTCTCTCTCTCTCTCTCTCTCTCTCTCTCTTTCTCTCTTTCTTTTTTTCTCCCCCACTCCGTCCCCGAATCTCTGTCCCTCTTCCTTTCAATGATAGTTTGGTCTCCATTCTGCCTACTCGTCACACTCTCACCAAGTTATTACTGCACCTAATTCTTTTCTTTCCCCGTCACCCTTTTTTTTAAGCCTCTCTTATTGGAGGTAAACAACCAGATAATGCGCTTATTATCATGCTTTTTCAAAACCCATACTTTTTACAGGAATTTATGGCCATTTGAGCCTTTTTCTTTCCTGTATGACTCTTAGCTGAAACCAAATCTCTCTCAGATCCTTCAAAATTATATGTATTTTATTTGTTAACTTCTCGTGGTCCACGTGTGCTTTAATTGTTACTGTTTTTTTTCTTTGTTCTGAGAGGGACAGGCCACATGCTGAGGAGGCTTTACGGAGGTTACATGGAACCGTTATTGGGCAACAGGCAGTTCGACTCTCTTGGGGACGAAATCCCGCGGCTAAACAACAAGTTCAGAATGTGATTTTTGCTTCTCCCTGTTTTCTCCCATTCTTCTCATTTTTTTTTATCCGCGTGATTTTATGTGTTGACTAAAAAGCTTGTTTAAGCATCAATGTACATCTGTACATGCCCTATCTCCTGTTTTCTTTTTCGTAAAACCGAACAGTATTGCTTCTGTTTTGTGGCGTCGAATCCGTTATTGAAGATTACGAATAACAAAATAAAGTATGGGTGTTGTAAAATATGGAAAGTTAAATATTTGATGTTCGTACTTTTTAAAAGTATGGCGAAAAGTTGGAAATTAGGAAAGTCTAGGTTATTTTGGTCAAACTTGGAAAGACATTTTGTGGAAGCTCTATTGGAGTACTTTTAAGTACAGTTACTCATGCAACAAATACATTTTATATTTAAATTCCGAATATAAAAGACACCGAATTTTCCATTAGATCACCCCAGTGGACTGTGAGGAGCTCTCAACTACACTGAACCAATATTAGCATTAATAACACTAAATTCTTTTTTTTTTTTGTCCTCTGAACACAAAATGATGTTAATAATACTTATGGTTTTTTTCTTAACGTGTGGTTCACAATCGTCCACAGCATTTGCTCCGGAAATAAAAGAGTTATTATTTTTAAATCTGTACGTGTACTGATATTTTTTTAACGCATATATAGCGATTTACGGTGCGAAAAATCGTATTTTTTGTACAACGTATTTTTAAAATTGTATTTTTAGGTGTACCTTTTTATACTACATTCAGTGAGATTGTATTTTAGTCTTATTCTCTGAATGTCTGTTGTTTGTTTCCCTAGTCCTGGTATTTTGTCTTTTTAGAAAGTTTTGGGTGTCTCTATTTTCTTTTTTTTCCCCGATATTGGGATATTGGGGTATAAAGATATTTTTGTTTTTTTTATCGTGGAATTTTAATACTTTAGGATTCGTTTCTTTTACTGATCTCGGAATTCTGGGTTTTAAGATTTCTGTTCCGGCCAAGATATTAAAACTGTGAGGCTTTCTGATTCTATTTTTCTCCTATTCTTGGGACGTTGGGATTTTGAAATTCCTGGATTTTTTATGATTTTCTAATTTTGAGATTTTGCATTTTTGGACCTCAAGATGTTGAGATTTTAGGATTTTGAGATACTGAGAATTTCGGGGGGAAAAAAACTGTCTTCGTTAAGTTTTTTTATGTCTGAGGTAGTTGCAATTTTAATTTTGGGATTTCGTAATTTCCTACTCTCAGAATTTTGTATTTTGGCATTTTGACATTTGGGAATTTTAGTGTTTTGATATTTTTGTGATTTCCTAATGTTGGAATTTTATGATTTTGCAATTTTGTCATTTTGGGATTTTAGCGTTTTAAGTTTTTCATGATCTCCTAACCTTGGAAGTATTGTGATTTTGTGATTTTGGGATTTTGGGATTTTGTGATTTTGTGATATTGGGATTTTGTGATTTTGTGATTTTGGAATTTTATGTTTTTGGGATTTTAGGATTTTAGGGTTTTTGAGATTTTCGTGATTTCCTAATCTTGGGATTTTGGGGCGTTCCCTGGCAGAGACATTCTCAGGGAGGGGGAGGAGGAGGAGGAGGAGGAGGAGGGTGGGGTCAAGCTCCTCAGGATCCCAATGCATGGAACCAACAACAGCAACAAGGATATTATGGTTATGGTACTGGATATGACCAATATGGGTATACTCAAGACCCCAACGCTTACAACTATGGAGGATATTATGGAGGATACCAACAACCGGTGAGTCTTTCTGTCTCCGTTCTCTCTCTCGTTTTCTTTCTTTTTCTCACTCCCTCTCCCTCTCTCCCTCTCTCCCTCTCTCTCTCCCTCTCACTCTCTCTCTTTCCCTCCCTCTCTTGCTCGCCCTCTCTCCCTCTCTCCCCCTCTCTCCCTCTCTCCCGCTCGTTCTCTCCCTCCCTTTCTCTCTCT
>JBBHKE010001395.1:740612-774724 GCA_037447655.1 Zygnema cylindricum | reverse complement strand
AGAGAGAGAGAGAGAGAGACGTACCATCCTTCCCCAACACTTCTGCCGACAGAGCAGCCAGCGTCAAGAGAATTGCCACCTCTTTCGCACGTGTGAATAATAGAGCCATGGCTTCTATTCTGTGCCGGTAGGTATTCGTCGAACTTTTTTAGGGTTTAGGAAAAAAAAGGGGCTCGAACTCCCGAATAGACCTTAGCTCGAAAGGAAGAGCTTAAATCTGACGAGCGGCGACCATCAATTTAATACCGGCGACAATTTACGTGTGCATGTAATGAGACAAAATAGGAAAAGTGACAAAAGTACAGCCGACTGGTAAGGTCTAGGTAAGTACAATGGCGAATCCGACAAAATACATGACCGGCAACATTTGCCCTCATTTGAGGAGTCAGCCTGTTAATGCACGAAACACAAAAAGTACACTTCTTGTTGTGAAAGTACAACTGTTAACCTAGCTGCGAAATATTAGGAAATATTATGTGTCGTATATAGTGTTGGTAATTACATATAACGTGTCTTAATGATTGCTTTCGCACTTTTGAACCACAACTGACGTAGATGGTAAAGAAAAATGTTATTTCCGCGCGAATTTATCGTTGGTGAAAGATTTGTCGAAAAGGACAAAGCCAAAAAATAAAACTAAACCCTAATTGCTGGAGTCATTTGGAAGGCGTTGTAAAACCCTGGTGACAGCTGGAATATGGACATTGGATATTCCCGCGGTCAGCCGTACAGTCTGCGGATGGTACAAAACTCCGTACAAGGTTCTTCCGGATGATGAGTCGACTGACAGTATGGCATTTTTACGACCATCTGGAATAACATTCGACGGTACACCTTGAATCGTTATTAGCGTATAGAAATTATTAGTGTAAAGAAAAAAATAGCATCATACATTCTAAAATAGTGCTAGGAGACGTGGCAGATTTTGGTCCACCTTCTTAAATAGTGTAATTTATTATATTTAAGGTATCAATGTCAAAATTTTGGGGTGCCGATATAGCGTACATAAGGCTAATAACGATTCACGGTGTACTGTAGAGATATTAGATGTCTGTACATGGATGCCTTTAGAAGACGCCTCTCTTTGATTGAAGCTGTACACGTGTAACCAGCACATATAAACGACTGAGCTTGAAGATGACGTGACACTGGGTCGAAAAATCAAAAGACGACAAATCTTTGTACATCCTAAGTTAGAGAATGACGCAAATTGTACTTTACAAATTTGCGATTTATTTGTACGGTCGCAACTTAGGCAGTACGGCACTAAGCTATAAAGTAAAGCGACAGAAAAAACCCGAACTTAGCCACATGGGGCCATACCCTAACTGTCGAAGATCTACACGACTAGTAAAATAGCTGAGGTCCAAAAAGACGTGTCCAATCAGCGATCAAGCTCGTTTACAGTAGGAGCTATTTAGAGCTGACGCGTAATGATCCGCTGGCCA
Source organism: Zygnema cylindricum (assembly GCA_037447655.1). Taxonomy (NCBI): domain Eukaryota; kingdom Viridiplantae; phylum Streptophyta; class Zygnematophyceae; order Zygnematales; family Zygnemataceae; genus Zygnema; species Zygnema cylindricum. The sequence continues at coordinate 773,276 of JBBHKE010001395.1, read as the reverse complement.
CAGTTCGAACCAGTACATTTAGGTTTGAACAACGGTAGATTTTCTTTAAGTTTGAAATATCCAACGACCAAGATCTCACCAACTGAATACATCACTTACGACTGTAACTAGAATCCTCGGCTACGCAACGTGCATGTCTCGAAAGCCGTACGATTGGTCGCGTTAGTAGGACTTAACATTAATTATTACAAATATTTGTCGCGAGTACCCGAAATACCGTACGCTTCGCTTTCGGGAAATTAGTTATTACGTTGCGGGTGTTACGTTACGGCCGACGATCGTTAAAATTTCTGCATCGTATTGGCTAATGGACGGCAGAAGCTTTTCGTGCGCCCGTTCGCACTTGTGTAGTTTTCGGCAGGACCCACGACCGTGTGATAAACTGGTTGAGGGCGTTTCTGATTGGTTGGAAGTTTTACTCCATTTATTAAAACAGACAACGGAAAAACTTACAACCCTCTCAACGAAATCCCCGGAAAAGGATAAAAACCCGACAATTTCGCAGAGAGAAACCACTAGACGACAAAGTAGAAAACTGTACCTAGAGTCAGTGGTCACGTCTAGCCATATTTCCAGGGCAGCCCTATCAGATAGAATCTTATTATGGTCAAACCAGGGATTTTGTCGTTTTTTTCCCTTTTCAATTTCAAGGACAACGTCTGATACTCGTCAATATCACAGATTTTGTCCTTTTCCCTGATATCAAGTCCTAAGGAGGCAGTCCCTTGTGAGCCCTACTGGCTAAAAGTACGGCACACGTTTCACTACATGCCAAAATTCCTCCCAAAGGACCAATAGTACGGACTACGGGCTTTGGAGACGTTTCAACTACACCGCCAATCGTTATTAGCGTGTAAGTTTTTTTAGCGTATACGAATATATAGCGTGGTTTACGCTAATCGGGAATTTAAAAATTTTCGAAGAAATCGTCTATTCTAATTAGGAATTAGGATTTTTTTTTAAATAGTGTGGATAATTCTATTTGAGAATAAAAAAAAAAAAAGCGGGACGGAATTAGCGTAAACAACGCTAATAACGATTGGCGGTGTACTGTACTGTAGCTTGTCCTGTTTCGAACATTTTCGCACGTGTGTTTTCGACGTGCCAATGTGATCCAAGATCGTCGAGGTTGTGTACTTTATCTTGGTACGGATGGGGGCCAGTCATGTACTGTACTATTGTTTCTTCTTCCGTTTGTGGGTAGTCACCTTTGGTAGATTTGCCTAGTCTTTGGCGGTTAGCACCGACTTTCTAGTTTGTTCTCCATGCCCATGTTGTATCTTGGATTCTTGGCTCACGTAGTCTTTAAATGTGTGTGTTTTTTTTTTTACCCCTCTTCTACCTTTGGTGGTTTCTCTGATCGCAAGTTTTGCAGAAAAAAAATTCTCCATGTGAATCAAAGCGCAATTAAGTGACGTCAGCAGTCAGTAAACGTGTCCGTACACTTACTGCAACCGCTAATGGAAGTACGACCTAAGATCATTTGCTTGGTTCACACTTGAAAAATGGGAAAACGGATGTCATAAATTCTGGGATCCGTACGCCAAATTTCATAAAATGACAAAAAACGTAGCGGTGACGGTTAGAGCAGTTGGTTTGACCGTTTTGGAGCGTAGGGGCGGACAAAAGACTCAGTTTTATGCGTCAAAAGTCGACAGGTGCGCGGAGAGCAAACTGCCGGTACAGGCCGAAACGAGGAGCCTCGCGGAGGGTCGAGGAGAGAAACGCCGGCCGCAGGATAACCTCGCGGAGACTCCCGCGGATGCCGGTTCGACACATTTCGAATTGGCCCGCGAAGACGTAACCGGGCCAGGTGTGCCAGTCGCCGGGCCAGGTATACCTTTATTAGCTGGCGGCGTACGGCGTCTCGCGGGAGGACGCAAACGGATAAATAGGTGCTTTCGCGGCGGGCGATGTCAAAGTGTCAAGTAAAACAAAAAACAATAAAAAGTTAAAAACCAACGCACGAAGGAAGGCGTCCCAAAAAAATTAAAAAAACAAAAATAAGACGTGCTGCCCATTGCCGCTACGTTACCATAGCGCCTATATCGTCGATCTCCTCGATACGCTGCTACTCAAAATAGAGTAGTTAATCACTCAATTTGCTGCTGGTCGGTTGGTCCTTAGCGGCTGTTTGAATTAATTATTTTTTTGGTCCCCATCGTTAATATATTTTTAATGCTGTTTAATTAAATATATTGTTAAAATTGTGGAATATTAATGCATTAATCGTAATGTAATAAAACATTTATACATAATATAACACAAATATAAAAATAAATACATTGACTATCCGATCAAATCTTGGACAAAAGGCATTTATAAAATAAAAAAACTCAACAACGGATGAGAATAGTTAGTCATTGCTTTTATTTTGTTTTATGGTATCACAAAACGAATAATAGAACAAATTTTACTCCAAAGATCGATGTTATCGTTTTTCTATCTTACAATGTTTCAAGCCCGCCTATTAAGTTTGACAAATACAACGACTACAATTTGATAAACCATAATAGAGAAACTATATTTGGTTTGTGTTAAGTTATAGTTTGTTATACATAAACCAAAAGCATTAAATAAACCTTTCTAATGTAACATAATCATTCATAAATTTTTTGAAATATCCGATTAAGTATTCGACAATAGGCATTTAAAAAAAAAAAATAACAAATAAACGATGATAATTATTAGCCGTTGTTTTTATTTCCTCTTATTGTATCACAAAACGAAATATTGTAGATATTTGACTCCCACGATCGTTGTTATGATTTTTGTGTTTTACAATATTTCAACCTTATTAAGTTTGACAAACACAACGACTACATTTTTAATTGACCATGATAGATAAACTCTATTTGGTTTGTGTTAAGTTATAATTTGTTATATAAACCAAAAAACTTTAACTAAAACTTTTCAGCCTAATGTAATTGTTTATAAAAATAGTGAAATTAAAATCATATACATATAGAAGTAGTGTAAGTGAACACGATATCCAACTTAATGATGAAAACACAGTAAGCAGCAAATATTGAATAATTTATTTTGTAAATACAAATTAAAATGATAATATTTATGAAACAGGTTACAACAAACATTAACTTCAACAACATCAAAGGTTTACAGGTCTTTTTTTATCAAATAAAAAAACAAGTTAAAATAAAGGAAAAAACAAATAAAACATAAACATACCATGGGCCGAAAATAACAAAAATACAAGCAAACTCATTACACGAGTTTGAATTTATAAAAAAATCAGTTTAAATACACATTATATATTATTATATATGTTTATAAAAACTTTTAAAAGCAAAATAAAACACATTTATAATAAGTGCCAAAACAGTCTCACAAACTACAATTTAGTTTTTTTTGTTTTTAGTCGTTAATCTCCTTGATATGTCGCGTAGACTCCATTTGTTCACGAATTGGCGATCTTGCAACCTGCTCAATGCCGTACATAATGTTACACCATTCACCTTTGCTATTCTTTTAACTTCCTCCAAGATGATATTCCAATTATAAAACTTTCGATATTCTCCTTTCCTCCAACTAGTTCTACTTGATTCCAAATCGGCAATGGAAGGGAGCCCACCTATACCATCATGGTATGCTTTCCACACATCTTTAACCGTGTGAAGTCGCGCTCCGATTTGAGTCATCAAAGGCACTTGATAAGATTTTTCTTGTAAAGGAATAGGAGGTGGAAAGGGTTCAGTTGCTCGTGCCGTTTCCACATGAGTTTCATGTTGCTCGTCTTGACTTCGAGGAAGATCACGTTCAGAGTCCCGATTCCCATCGCTGATTCACCTTCTTATGGTCTATTTTGATTTTGAGAAGGTTGTCTTACATGAAACGCCTCTCTTTGACCATCTACCACCTACATAATATGCGTTAACTTATCATCTATACTACACATTTTCTTATTCAAACTTGAAAGTGTCTCTTTTACATAATACATTTCCTCTCCCATGTAATCAATATTTCTTCCACAAGCTTCACTCCACATGAATAGCGAATCAACTGATTTTCCCACTTGTGAGATTGTAATTGGCACATTTGCTTCGGCATCAGCAATTGAAGCCCACATGTTTGATGCTTCATGACAAGTTTTTTTGACTTCGCCTTTGAATGACGACCAAAAACGAGATTGGAACAGTTTGTGCTTGAAGATAGGAAGATCAGAAAATAAATCATGGAAAAAAATACGGTCCTGTAAAAACACACTTTTGAGCCATAACATGGTGTGAACGAAATTTTGTGCGCTTAAATCTCTTTCAGATTTAGAAGCTCGAGCATTTTTCTGCACAAAAAAACATTTGTATGGTTCAATAGAAAAATAATTCATTAAGATTAAAACAAAAACAAAAAAACAATGCATAAAATATATATATATAAAAAAAAATATTACATATAAAATAAAAAAAAATGTGACAGGGAGAGAAAAAAATAAAAAGAGATTGAGAGGGAAAGAGAAAAACAAAACCAATTAAAAGAATACAAAATTACCGGAAAAACACATAAAAAACAACATAAAAACAGAAAAACAATTGAAAAACTGGAAAAACAATTGAAAAGACAAAAAAAAATAAAAAAAAAACAATAAAAAAATGAATATAAGTGAATACAAGAAAAAAAATAGAGTAATATAAAAAAAATGTGACGAACATAAAACACCAAAGATTACTTAGCACAAAAAGTAATGATAGAAATGGTGAGAGTTTTTATAAACATACTGTTGGCAGCTCAACATATGTCGTTTTGACCCACGGCTAAAACATAGCACAAATAGTAGAAGGGGGTTTCACTCTGGAACAAGGTAGAAAATATTTTATGGTGTTGTTTTAGTGGCCAGAAGCTTGAAGAAGAATGTCCATTGGCAAATCCATGACATAAGAGTATGAGAAGTGGTCGGATGTCCAACGTCCCATCACTCTAATGGCTTCTCGATCACCACTGAAATATTTACCAAAAAAAAATCAAAATTTAAAAAATGAGAACATAGATAACAAAACTTCATTATTTCAAATAAATGCATGAAAAAAAATCAAATGTTAATTTTACAAAAACGCACCCTCTTGTCTCCAACATCGTTGCTCCTTTACCACGTCCGGCATGGGTTTTATGAGACAAGGAAATATTTTTGGTTTGGAATGTTTTTTTTTTATATACTGAAATTGTGTATTGTAGCAAAGAGGTTGCATGAACTGTGTTTCTTTTCCTTCTTGGTCTTCCGCTAAAACTCTCCCTTACGTGAAAGGCTCACCATAACAGATTTTTTCGTCGAAAAATTAAGAATTGCATTTTTATTTGTAGCTAATTCCCACCTCCAAAAAACTGTTGGGCCACAGCACCTACCGAACAAATAAAAAAGTCTAAGTGACGCATGCATCCGATAAATTCCGGACGACCGTTCTGCGGTAAAAAAATACCATAAAAACACCGAAAAAAATTAGTAAAACTTGTTTTTGGGTTATGCACAAAACATTACAAAAATACACATTTCATTAAAGCTCCATTTTTTTAGATTACTTAACACATTAGTTTTCCCATTTCATGTAACCATCGCCAAAACATAACCCTTGTCTGGCCCAAGAAAAGGAAGATCATACGAAAAAACATTTGCTAACTAAGCATTTATGGAATCATCGCCTCGACTGAGACACGCATGGTTCATGATAAATTGACTCCTACAAAAAACAAAAACAAAGCATCAAAGAGACAAAAAATGACAATGTTACAAATATAATGAGAGCTTTCTTTGAAAAAAAATTACCATTTTTCCCAAAAAACAAAAATTGCATCACAAAAAAAATAAACAAAACAACACAAACAAAAAAAATGACAATGTTACAAACATAAATGGAGCTTTATTTTAAAAGAATGTTTACTTTCTCCAAAAACAAAAATGCACCTAATTTTGTCTCTGTTTTAAATAGATTTTGGAGTTAACTTTTAAAATCTATTTGAATCCCAAAAAAACATGTTAAAAAAATGTATTATAAAGTCAAAAATTAAAATCTAAACCCTAAAATAAGAAAATCGGATAAGAAACTCAAAAATTATGCACCCTATAAAATTAAAATGTTAAGTAAAAAACAACATGAATCTAAACAATGAAATACAAAATTTAATATTTTTATCGATACATACCTCACTTGAATGCTGGTGTATGGTTCCATCCCCAACTTTTTTTCTTTGTGCTTTCATTCGGTCAACTCCTACCAAAATGTTGAAAACCTTTTGTAATCTTCGAGAGAATACGCTTCTCGTATACATTCTCGACGGTCTCCATGGTTATTTTTTAAAAAATTTGATGTATTTTTTTGGACTCCTAAAAGTTTTTGGATGAAATTGTTGACTCTAGGATTTTCACCCCCCTCCTTTTATGGCTAATTGCGTTTTATACGAGTCTTAGAGTCTTTTCACCCATTGTATGAGTGTGGTATAGCTTTTATTTTTGTTATTCTCTAATAGTTTAGTAACCCCATCAGGTGTAATAGCTACATTTGGGTGCCCTTGGGCACTCCAAAAAATTTCATACTGATTTAAACCAACTTGACGAACTTTTTCAGTTTTTGGGTTACGATGTTTTAATGTATTTTTGATGATCTGTGCTCTATCTGTTTCACTATATTGTAGGGGGTTTTTTATTCCTACATTGCTATCGTCATCTTCTAAATGAACAATTTTTTGACAGTTTCCAAATGTGAGCCCTGAGACAATGCTAGGTAAAATTTTGAAAATTCCCTTACGCCAAGAAAACATTGAAAAGAAAAAAATTATCTAGAAGAAAAAAAAATATAATAAAAAGAAAATAATAAGAGAAACCTTTACAAAGTTTAATTTAAAATAAAGGCGTTGAAAGAAAAACAAGTAAAAAATAAAAAAAGATTAAATAAAATAAATAAAAAAATAACAAAAACGAAAATTCAAAACTGTGGGATTCAGGGTCAAGCTGCAAGATTTAGGGTTAGGCTGTAGGATTTAGGGTTAAGTTGATTTAGCTGTTGGTTTTAACACTAGATACGTTAAAACGTAAAACAAAACCTATGGTTAAAGCGTACGTAATAAACAGATTAACATACACCCATATTTATTTACGTTTTAAAATAATACAATTTGAAACGTAATCATTTGCGATACATACTGAAAAAAATTGGTCCAAATTTGAAAGTACGAAATTCGCGCGGAGAGGTAATCTACATTGGCGAGTACGAATTTCAATTTTACTACGTACAGACATCCGCGAGGAGAGGTAATCTACATGGAAAAGTACAAAATTTCACTTTCGAACGTACGGAGTATAATAAATAGCGTCACATTTTGGAGTAAGTAAGTAGTACACGCGGATCTGTCTTGTACTTTTAAAAATTTGAATATATATACCTTCTCCGCTTTCAAAATATCTTCTCCTCCTTTCAAAATACTACTTCAATAATGACCGTAGGATATTTTTACACTATCCGCGTATTATCCTCATTTCACGTAGCGTAGTAAAAAAAATTCCGCCTGCGGCGCCATTTGACGACAATATGACTGTACTTTTTTGTTTGTTTATAATATCATACGTAATGTGTTCTCACGTGACGCGCGGCTAATTTTTATTTTTGTTTTTTATGGCAAAGATCATGTGCTCTCACTTGACGCGCGACTCAGTTGTCCGACGGATTGAAGGGTGTAGTGTTTAAAGTGTGAATGTTTATTATATTATGTAGATATTTTGAGTCGCGAACGCGATTTACATGTTCTCATGCGACGCGTGTGATGCTATTTGTGGCGAATTCTCTATATGAGAACGCTGTAAGTGTGAACACTTTGTATTTTTTTTGTTTTTTTTTTTCCATCTGACCTAATCAGCGAGGAGACTCCTAGAAAAAAAAATCTCAGCGCTTCGCGCGAAATTTTTGTCCTTATCAAATAACTAGGAGGGATTTACATCGCCCGGGCAAATTCCTCCTCGAAGGTCTCCGCCGCCCGCCAAATGTACCCTCCCCCCAATGTCTAATACTACTACGACAACTGCCGCCTGCCATCGGACATCATGTTAAGAATGCGTTTTTTCGTTTTTGAAGAATTTCGAAAACCAAGCGCACGAGCGTGAACCGTACAAGAATTCATTCCGTCGCAAACTTATGAAAAACTATAGGACTAATCAGATAAGAGAACACGTAATATAAAAAAAAAAGAAAAAAAAATTGTTCGAAAAAAAAAAAAAAACGTGTTCAAAGTTCTTTCGCGGTTGTTTTCGGTTTGTACAAACGCTTGCTTGGTTTGAAAGGCTTCGTAAATATCACGTCCGCAAAGCATTTACTTTTCGTAGGAACAAGTGGCTCGTATCACTACACGCTAGTTGACGTAGGCTAGCGTCACTTGCCAGTTCACGGCGGACAAAAAAAAGTACCGTTTCCATACCATACCGTTTTCCCATTTTTCAAGTGTGAACCACGCAATTGATTTAGACTTTCATAGCTTGTACCCACCGGAGCATTTGTAACTTTTTGCCCATTCCGATGATTTTCCGAAAACTCATCGGAAAACGGGTGTCTATCACACCAAAATTATGTGCACGTAACTCCAATCGAAGGTGTCTTATGTCACGTCATACGCTTTGACGTCATCAAACAAAGGCGCGAAAAACAAACCTGCAGATTTTCAAATTTACTATGTTCGAAGGACGACGACGGTGACTCAAAGTCAGGCAGATTTTTCGCGCGAAAGCAACGAAATAGCCGTTCAGATATTGCTTTTGCTACGTCAGCTTTTCGGGTTACTGTTGGCGTGTTTCACAGAAAGACGCGACTTTTACCCTTCTTCTATATACCGTAATATTTTGAGGAAGTTCATTTGTACGGTTTTCCGAGAACTTCCGAAATTTACAAAATCGGTGCTCAGAAAGCCGTACATTATTCGAGCGTCCGTCTGTTGCGGAAGTGATTTTTTTTTTGGTAGGAACACGCTATCAGAGAATCAAGCTTACAACACACCGTGTATCGCTATAAGGGTTGATATTTTTTTCCTCTCTTAAAACATTATATCTCCGTACACACTTGTCCGATTTTCAGTTTGAGACCGCCAATCGGAAGCTGAGAATCTTAACTTTCAATCGAGACCGTCAGATCAGCAATCCGACGATTATTTACATATAAATATGTTTTATGAGACGAAAAAACCATTGTCACTAATAGCGATTCACGGTGTACCTTCGCGAAAGTGCGACGACAAAGAAACAAATGTAGGACAACGAGATCATGCACCACGTACCGCCACGACATCCAGTGAGATTTTTATATTTTTGTGCAATCTTGGGCGATACCTTTGGTACTGGTGAACCTTCCCGATATATGTGTGTGACGTCATGGAGACACATGTACGAAATTTGACGAACGATTCCACCACAAAATGTAGGGAGGATCGACAACACTAGAGGAATGCGCGTGTATTGTCTAAGACAAAGGGATCCCAAATTCTAAGCTCCCAAAAGATCAAAATTACAAACAAAAACCTATAAAGTCTTCGTTTATAGGACCAGATGTAAGTGCCAGGTCAAAGAAGGTAAAGGAAGAGTAACTCGAAAGGTTTTCGAGAGTCTTTTATCGCGGGCGTCACTAGCTTCGACAACAAATCAAAATTGACATCCAAGACATTGTGTAGAGTTTTGGGTAGATGAAATGGGAGAAAGAGGAGGGGCACAGGTGTATTTTTGGCAGGCGAGGTAAAGGGAAACATGTGGAAAACAGTGGAGTGGAAATAAGGAAAAAGTATGTAATGGAGAGTGAAAAAGATAGTATGGGGGAATAGAGTGGGAAAAGAGGTAAAATAAAAGGAGAGGGAGGGATATTAGAAATGAAACCAACTGCGTGTTTCTTTTTGTTTTTACCCTTTAGTTCTCCTAAGGTCTAACGAAAATATGGGTGCCAATCCCTTAAACCCTTTAATTCTTCCTCACCAGTATGGTTTGTGAATGTGTGAAAACTGAGGTGGCACACATGATGGGAGAAAAAATATATTTATATCTCTATATATCAATGTCTTTATGTGTCTATGTATCTATTTGTCTAAATCTACGTATTTATATATCCATGTATCAGTATATCTATATATCTATGTATCTATGTATCCATATATCTCTGTATCTATGATATATATATATATATATGTGTGTATATATTAATATATATATACATATATATGTGTGTATATATTATATATATATGTGTGACAAATGCATAAAATTTGTCGATAATTTAAGGAAGAGCAAACTTCCTCAATCTCCGCAATGTTTCTTTTCGGCTTATGGTCTAGCATCTATCAAAAAAAAGAAAAAAAACGAAAAGTGGGAGAGAAATTATATGAGTTCATGAGCCAAACTGAAGGGACTGTAATATTTTCAAAGCCGACAAGACATTCGAAATAGTGTGTAAATAATACTAGTTTATTTTCATGTAAAAAACGGGGTCGATGGTACAGTACTAACTGTACAGCTTAGTCCATTGATAAGGTTACAGAACGGTAGAAAGACTTTAGTGTATAAAATACTATTGTAGGACTTAAGAAATCAAAGAGAGCTTACACGGATTCAGCTTTGTATGATAAGTCTATCTTTGAGGAAGTGAAACTTTGCTGGTGAATATTCTTGTGTGCATTTCATATCTTGAGCTGAATTTCTGTGTGGAGCTCCTTCATAGTGGAAATAAAACTCCTGTTTATTTCAACTTAGTGAATTGCTATGTGTATGATACACACACACACACACACACATATATATACATATATAAATATACATATCTATGCATATATATATGTATATATATATATGAATATATATATATCTATGTATCTATGTATATATATATTATATATATATGTAGATAAATAAATATATATATATATATATATTACATATATATTTATATGCACATATGTATATATATATATATATATATATATATATATATATATATATATATATATATATATATATATATATATATATATATATATATATATATGTAGAAATTAAAGGCTATTTTAGTATTTTCTAGGTTGTGTAAAATGCAAAAAAGAAGTAGAGGCAGTCTGCCTCTAACTCCTTTCTCCAACTCCCACACTTGTCGCAGTCATTGAAAGTTGGAGAGGGAGATAGAGCCATGGCCGCTTATGCTACCCAGACAAGGACAGATTTAGATTGGTAGATTTACCAAAATTGTTATTGACGGACCCAAGATTAGATCTTGGTACCTGCCCTGCCAAAGCTGCCTGTAACCGGTAGCCTTAGCCAATTAGACTAGAATCAAAGTTATACGGTATAGGGTTTGATAAATAGATAAATCTGTACACGTAGGCTATTTCATTTAACGGGATATTTGGACATAGAAACAGTTTGTAATGTACGGCGTACGGAATATTCGAAACGGATACCGCGCAATTTGTTTCGAAGGCGAAACAAATATCCCGCAAATATTTATGACGGCTACGATTGAAATCCGTTTTAATCGGACGGCCGCGAAGCATGCCGAGATCGTGGAATATATTTTCGGCGGTTTGCGGTCAACGTCACATCGAATGACACGTGGCACAACCATATTGGAATACGGCATCTCCAGGGATTTCAGGATCGAATCCACAAATGACATGTGTCGACTTATTGGCCATGTCGTACAATGGCCGTATGAAACTCTAAGACCTCCATTGGCCCTCAGAGTATGCAGATCCAAAAGAAGCTAATCTAGATAGTGCCGACTCCAAGTTAATATAAACCCAAGTGACTGACCACTTGACAGTCAAAACCCTAATATAGATTCACCCCTGTGAAATAACACTTTCTGTGTGCTCAGTTCCACCACAGAATGCAAAGTTAGAATATGAGATTTGGACACATTCACCCACATTGACTTTCCCTTAGAAATACAGCCACCCTGGCAGACAAAAACTCTGACCGACTACACCCCCGTGTAGCCTGGACTCCCTTGAGTCCGCAGCAAAAAGAATCACTGAAAATGGTCAAGTAAATTGATAGTTATGGCTGGCCAAAGTTTGCCATTTATACAGGGTGCTCTCTGGGAGAGGCAGCTGCCTACCCAAAATTTTCTGAGTCCTATACCCTCTCTAAAACTCTATCTACTGAAGTACGGCACCAATCAAATTACTGTGTCGTACAGAAAAGTACATGTGCCGGTGTACTTTCTGTACGACCATTGTAAGACATGGCCAAAATGTCGACACGTGTAAAATCAGGATTAGTTCTTGTAATCTCCGAAATTCCCGTAGTCCAATGTTATCACGCCACGTGTCACCTGACGTGACAAAGACCGTAAAACGCCAAAAGTACCTTTTCCGTGATCGCGGCGCCTATCGTGGCCTTCCGATCAAAACCGGCTATAATCCTAGCCGCTGAAATTCGACGCGCGATATTTGTTTCGCTATCGTAACAAATGCCGGTATTTGTTTCGCTGTCAAAACAAATGCGCGGTATTTGTTTCGCTATCAAAACAAATGCGCGGTATCCGTTCTGCACCCATACCGTACTTCGTACTAATTAAACTGTATCTATGTACGAAGTATTTATTAGCCGTTAAACGGATTAATCTACATATAACGATTTATATATTTGTCAAACCCTATATATCGTAATATCTGTTCTAGACATAACGGGTAGAGCTAACGGCTAATGCGGATTGACGGACGGTAGGTACCAGGATCAATTCCTGGGTCCGTCAACTAACTTTTGGTAAGTCTACCTAATTTACCCCCTGTCTTCTCTAGAGAGCCTAGGCAGCCATGGCTCTAGCTCCCTATCCAGCCTTCAGTGACTACAACAAGTGTGGGGGCTTGGAAAGGGGAGTTAGAGGCAGACCGCCTCAGCTCTTTTTCTATCATAATACAGACCTAGAAAATACTCAAATATCAACACTCCCCTTATTTTCTAGTCTATTTTTCTTTTAACTACCACAAACAAGTAAACAAACACCCCCTCCCCTTTTTCCTTTTCTTTTTCCTTTTTCCTTTTCCTTTCATAAAACTTAAGTATTTAACACAGTGCATTAAATGAACTGAAATGATAATTGTATCACACATTTTATTTAACATCCCATTTTTCTTAAATCCGAGCAAAGATTTTATCCACCTCTTCCCTTTTCCATCCACACTAAATCCACTTTCCCTCTTGAAATTCAAACAACCAGCCCCATCCCCAACCTTCAACACATACCCGGATGATAACCCTTTTACACGCACATCTTCACAAGAGACATCACACCAAGTAGTGATGTCAAATCCATCTACCTCCAAATATTCCCAAAAACCACTAGTCCCCACTAAGTTCCTCATAAGATCTACATCTTCCGTAATCATATTTTTATCCATGATAATTACCCCATTTTCTGAACTTCCCTCACTGTCTCCCATGGAATTCTTTCCACTATCACTTTCTATTTTAATTTCCAATAAATATTTCTCTTCTCCCCTATCCTTTAAAACCCCCTCTAGAATTAATTCTCCCCTTTCCTCGGAATCCGTTGAAGTCTCCCTATACGACCAGTTTTCTGTTTTCAAAATATCTATGAAACTATCCCCAATATTTTGAACTTCTTCAAGTATCTCCTCTCTCTTTACTTCCCTTATACCTCCAAAAGCACACTGTTGCCTTCGTCCAATTTCTGTGTACTTTTCTCTCTTCCCCATTCTACCGATGTGAAGAAGCTCCAATTTTTCTTCATCCTCTTTCTCCTCTTCCTCTTCGTCCTCCTCATCCACATTCCAACTTCTAAGTTTTTCCAAACAAGGGCATTCCTCCATATAATGACCCGGTTCCCTACAAAAGAAGCAAACCCCTTTTTTCAAAGCTCCCGTGTCTTTTCTTCTCCCTCTTTTTCCACCAAAGTTCCGATAAGGTTTACCTTTGTCTTTCTTCCTCTCATCACGCTTCCGCTCGTCACCACCGTTCCTCTCATCACGCTTCCGCTCGTCACCACCGTTCCTCTCATCATGCTTCCGCCAATCACCACCAGCTGAAAATGCATTGACCCTGTCCTTTCCCCTACGAAGCTCCAAAGTGCTTTCCCTCACAAGAATTATCCCCATGGTAAAGCTCCAAGTCCATGAGGAGCCATCCATTGCCTGCATACGATAAATAATGTTTTCGTACTCACTTGGGAGTTTCATAAGCAGTGTATAAATCTTACTCTCCTCAGATTCTACATATCCCGCACTAGCTAGCTCAATATATAACGCAGCAATATCATTACAAAACTCTATCATGCTACGGCCTTTATAAACATAGGCATCTATTTCTTGTTTTACTAATTGCTGCCTCTGAATAGTCTCACTCTTATAAATCTTAATTAGTACTTCCCATATCTTTGAAGACTTGGTTAGACTTAAAAGAGTGATAGCTATCGACTTAGACACATATCTAAGTATGAGATGTTTTGCTATAGTGTTTTTGTATTCCCATACTTTTCTGTCATTTTTTTCAGTTTTAATCCTTACATGTGGTACCATAGCTGAGAGCCTAGCTCCCCTCACCATAGGTGTCCCTTTTTCCTTCTCCCCTATTTCCCCATCCACGGAAAGATTCTTCCCTTCACCTTCCGTTGCATCTGAGCTCCGGATGATATTCTGGGCAGCCTCAGATGAATCTCCATAGTAAGCTCCTCCAAAGCCAAGTGGCGGACATCTCACTTGTCCCGAAACAATTCCCCATAAGTGCTTCTCGAAAAGCAATCCCGCCATTGTAAACTCCCAATAAGTGAAGTCTGTTCCATCGAACATAGGCACCCTAGATGGTGGGCCCATAACCTGAAACTCTGAGACCTCCAATGGCCCTCAGAGTATGCAGATCCAAAAGAAACTAATCTAGATAGTGCCGACTCCAAGTTAATATAAACCCAAGTGACTGACCCCTTGACAGTCAGAACCCTAATATAGATTCACCCCTGTGAAATAACACTTTCTGTGTGCTCAGTTCCACCACAGAATGCAAAGTTAGAATATGAGATTTGGACACATTCACCCACATTGACTTTCCCTTAGAAATACAGCCACCCTGGCCGACAAAAACTCTGACCGACTACACCCCTGTGTAGCCTGGACTCCCTTGAGTGCGCAGCAAAAAGAATCACTGAAAATGGTCAAGTAAATTGATAGTTATGGCTGGCCAAAGTTTGCCATTTATACAGGGTGCTCTCTGGGAGAGGCAGCTGCCTACCCAAAATTTTCTGAGTCCTATACCCTCTCTAAAACTCTATCTACTGAAGTACGGCACCAATCAAATTACTGTGTCGTACAGAAAAGTACAAGTGACGGTGTACTTTCTGTACGGCCATTGTACGACATGGCCAAAATGTCGACACGTGTCAAATCAGGATTAGTTCCTGTAATCTCCGAAATTCCCGTAGTCCAATGTTATCACGCCACGTGTCACCTGACGTGACAAAGACCGTAAAACGCCAAAATTACCTTTTTCGTGATCGCGGCGCCTATCGTGGCCGTCCGATCAAAACCGGCTATAATCCTAGCCGCTGAAATTCGATGCGCGGTATTTGTTTCGCTGTCGAAACAAATTCGCGGTATTTGTTTCGCTATCGAAACAAATGCGCGGTATCCGTTCTGCACCCATACCGTACTTCGTACTAATTAAACTGTATCTATGTACGAAGTATTTATTAGCCGTTAAACGGATTAATCTACATATAACGATTTATATATTTGTCAAACCCTATATATCGTAATATCTGTTCTAGACATAACGGTAGAGCTAACGGCTAATGCGGATTGACGGACGGTAGGTACCTGGATCAATTCCTGGGTCCGTCAACTAACTTTTGGTAAGTCTACCTAATTTACCCCCTGTCTTCTCTAGAGAGCCTACGCAGCCATGGCTCTAGCTCCCTATCCAGCCTTCAGTGACTACAACAAGTGTGGGGGCTTGGAAAGGGGAGTTAGAGGCAGACCGCCTTAGCTCTTTTTCTATCATAATACAGACCTAGAAAATACTCAAATATCAACACCATACAAGTACACCGCAGCCTGTACCTTTCTGTACGATACAGTATTATGATTAGTGTTGTACTTCAGTTGATAGAGTTTTAGAGAGAGATAGGACTTAGAAAATTTCATAGATTGGACCCTCTCTCAGAGAGCTTCTGTACAAAAGGTCAACTTTGACCCTTCATAACTTATTGCTCACAGGAGCAAATTCAGAGATTCTTTTTGCAATAAACTCAGGGGAGTCTTTTCTTCACAGGAGTGAAGGTTGTGCGAGTTTTTGTCTCCCATGGTGGTAGTTATTTTTGCTGAAACATAAAAGGGTCAGGGTTATCTTAGAGGCTTCGTGTGAGTTGCCTACCCTGAGGACCTATCGAGGTCTTAGAGTTACAGGTTATGGGCCCACCATCTAGGTTGCCCATATTCAATGGAGCTGGCTTCATATACTGGGAAAGTATGATGATAAAAGCTCTATGTGAGAAACGTTTTTGGGGAATAGTGAGTGGACGGGTGAGGCGTCCATCAAGTCTTAGAATACCTCCAGGATTTACGGGAGGCAGATTCACTAGAGATGCAGATCTATCTTCAACGGAGGAGACAATGGAAGGGGAGGTGGTGAACAAAGGCAAGGAGAAGGAGACGGTCACACCAATAGCAACCGGTTCGGCATTCATGTCACCCATTCAGAGGAACGAGGAGAATGATATCGATACCTGGGACTACAACAATATAGCACTAAACACTTCATCCTCGGCTTGCATCTCCCCATTTGCAGGTAGAGAGGGCATCCGATCTTTGGGTGGCTCTCATAGAGATGTACCGAAGTGGTACAATTCAGCAACAACAGTTGGCTGATCAGAAAATTAAGGAGTATGTATACAAAGGGGGGAAGATGTTGGATTTTTGCAATGAGTTTGCTACACTTTTCGTGGAACTAGAGAGTGCTGGAAAAGTATTTAGTGAAAAGGAAAAGATAATTGTTTAGTGATGAAGTTACCCGAAGAGTTCGAGAACATAGTCAACCGTGTGCAAGACTTGGTGGACTCAAAGTGGATTTGGAATTCAGTGGTAGGGATGATTCTAGTTTGAAGAATACAATTGAGATCCGAATGGGATGAAAGAGTGGTCAAGCTTTGGCAGTTGGGACCGATTTGAGGAATAATGATTCCAAGAAAAAGGTTGGAAATAATCGAGGGGAGGGATAGAAAAATCAGATCGAGGAGTTCGGACCAAGGACTCCCAAGGGTTTGTGCCATTTTCGTAGGGCACTATATGGTTGAATGCACTAAGTTAACCGAGCTGCAGTTAAAGGAGGGGCAGACCGGTGGACCCCCGAGAGGATAGAAAAAGGCCCTTGTGCCATAGGTACATGAGGTGGAACCGAGGACGAGGACGATGAACTCCTATTGGATGAGGAGTTGGAAGGGAAAAACGAGGTCGAAATTCAACGAAAGCAGAAATGTGCTTTCGGTGGATTCAAAGGTGAAACACGCTGTATTGTAGACTCAAGTGCATCCATGCACATGTGTAAAGATAAACACTTGTTCACTAAGATAAGAAAGATTCCCACCGTAGAGATAGAGTACGGAGATGGGAGGATAGTTAGTACTACTCTTGTAGGATTGGTAGATCTAAAAGTGTTAGTAGAAGGAAAGACATCCATAGTTACATTCTGTGATGCATTGTTTATTCCGGAGCTGAACAAAAACCTCATCTCCACGTCTGTATTAGATGGTAAGGGTTTTGATACTAGCACTAGGAAAAGAGTCTTTACTGCTAGTTTTGAGGAGGAAGTTTATTTTTACTGCTGAAAAAGATAGCCAAGGGATATTTAGGCTGATTTTAAGCAATGAAAAGAAGAAACTTTATTATGCTGGTGTTCATGATATAATGTTGTGGCATAAGAGGCTTGGGCATGTGAATCTTGATAAGTTAAGAGAGATGAAAAAGATGGGAGTAGTGGAAGGAATTTAGTTCGGTGAGAGTGAGAATCAAAGTGATTGTAGTGGATGTGCTCAAGGTAAAGCACACAGGTTACCCTTCCCAAAAACTTCCACCTATAAGGGAGAAAAGATTCTAAATTTAGTACACATAGATATTTAGGGTCCAGTAAGAGTGCCATCACGCGGAGGGAAGAGATTTTTGATGACTATCACCGACGATTGGTCTCTTTATTCCAGGGTTTAATTTTTGAAAAACAAGTCAGAGGCTCAGGAATGTTTTCAACAATATAAAGCATGGAGTGAAAAACTCTATGAAACCTCAATCAAGAGAGTAAGGAGTGACTATGGTGGAGAGTATACCTCTAACCAGTTTGAGGATTTTTTGAGAGAAGATAGAGTGCAACACCAAAAGACAGTTCTTGAAAATCCTGAGCAGAATGGTGTAGCTGAAAGGTTAAATAGAACACTCAGTGATAGTGCTAGGAGTATGCTGTCACATAAGAAGATAGGAAAGAAGTTTTGGGCAGAAGCAATGATTCTTCAAATTATAACATGAATAGAGTTCTTACTTCAACAGTTTAAAGCCAAACACCATATGAGAGATGGACAGGCCGAAAACGAGATATTTCACCCTTAAAGGTTTTCGGTAGTCAAGTGTTCAGTTTCGACACAGATCGGTCAAACTGGAAGTTAGATCCAAAAAGAAAACCAAGATATATATTAGGATAAGATGAAGATGTAAAAGGATATAGAGTGTAAGATCTCCAAAGAGAGGATATTATCCTAGTGAAGCATCTAGTGGTTATGGATGAAGAAAAATCTATAGATCCCTTAAAGCATACAAAGACAGTCAGAATCAGATTTAAGTCAGAAAATTTTGATGACTTTGAGCTTCCTAACAATCCAGGATTTCAAGAAGATGATGATCTTAGATGCACAAATCAAATCGAGAAAGACCCAAATGGGAAACCCCAAGTATTAACTCTAACCGAAGCGGAAGGCGTGGTGGAAATCGACCTGGAAGCAAGGGATAGTGGAGAAGTAGAAACTGTTCGGATAAATTCAAGAGAGCCATCTATTCCGGAAACCGAGTTTGAGGGAGGAAGAAGAAGCAGCAAAATACTGCAAGAGAGGCAAGTCAACGATAAGGTAACCAAATTGTCTCACCCCGATGAACAACAAACTTACAATGAGGAAATGACTTATCGTGAGAGAAACCGGTGGAAGACAGCCATTAATGAGGAGACGGCCTCAATTATGGCTGCTGATACATGGGAATTGATGGATTATCCTCCTGACAGGAACCTAATTGGGTGTAAGTGGGTATTTAAGTTGAAACTCAACCCGAATAACACCATTGAGCGCTACAAGGCTCGGTTAGTGGCGAAAGGAATTACGCAGAAAGAGGGAATTGACTACGAGGAGACATTTGCTCCGGTCGTCAGGTTCCCTTCGGTTCGGATACTTCTCAGTATGGCGGCAGCAGAAGACATGGAAATGCATCAAATGGACATCAAGATTGCCTTCCTACATGGAGAGTTGGAAGAGGAAATTTTTATGCGTTAGCCCGAAGGATTTGTGGAGCAAGGGGAGGAAAGCAAGGTATGCCGATTGATCAAATCTTTGTATGGTCTGAGAAAGACGCCCCGGCAATGGAACAAGAAGCTCGATGAGTTTCTTACAGGTTTGGGATATATTTGGATCAGCTCACGTCACTCAATTTATTTGTTTGAGGATGAAGAAGGAATTATTTTTATAGCAATTTATGTTGATGATTTGCTTGTTTTAAGTAAATCGTTGGATAAAATAAATAAGTTGAAAAATAATCTAAAAGGAAGATTTGAGATGAAAGATATGGGAGAACCAAGGTATATTTTGGGAATTTAGGTAGAGAGAGACAGAGATAAGAAAATAATAAGATCAACTCAAAAGGAGGCCATTGGAAATATGTTAGAAAAATTCCAAATGAACAAGGCTAATAGTTGTACCACTCCTATGGAATTAAAGAAGGGAAGTGAGGGGAGTGTGGAAGATGGAGAAAAAATTTTAGATGATGAGGTAGGCCCGGAAGAGAAAAAAATTATGCAGACCATCCCTTATAGACAGGTAGTGGGCAGCCTAATATATTTCATGAATTTTACCCGTCCGGACATAGCCGCAGTTGAAGAAGTACAAAGTAGGAGTCTGAATGCTCCCACTAAGAAAGATTGGGAGGCAGCTAAGAGAGTCCTTAGATATCTCATAGGAAATAGGGATCTATGGTTGCATTTGGGTGGGAACAATGCAGACATCACCACTTGGAGTGATGCCAGCTATGGGGATGCTCCTATGAGGAGATGCACATCTGGATATGTATTGTATGTGGGTGATGGAGCTAACTGCTGGAGCAGCAAGCAGCAAAAGGTCATTGCCCAGTCCACCATGGAGGCAGAGTACATGGCTTCTTACTCTGATGTAAAAGAACTAATGTGGGTCAAGTCTTTGCTTGGTGAGCTTGGTCATCTTAAGAGTACCAAAAAGTGTTTTGTGATAATCAGGCTCAATTGCCATTTCTGCCAATCCTAAACATAACTTTAAAGCCAAACACATGGACATTAGACTTAGAAGTGTTAAAGAAAAAGTAGAAAACAAAATAATCAGTATGGAGTATAAACCAGATAGTGAAATGGTACTGCCTTCTCTTAAACTAATTTTCTGCCGAGAGAAGTGTGGTCTTAAAATAAGAAGTGACTAGAAAATAAGGGCAGTGTAAAAATTAAAGGCTATTTCAGTATTTTCTAGGTTGTGTAAAATGCAGAAAAGAAACAGATGCAGTTTGCCTCTAACTCCTCTCTCTAGCTCCCACACTTGTCGCAGTCATTGAAAGTTGGAGAGGGAGATAGAGCCATGGCCGCCTATGCTATCCAGACGGGGACAGACTTTAGATTGGTAGATTTTCCAAAATAGTTATTGACGGGCCTAAGATTTGAACCTGGTACCTGCCGTCCGCTAAAGCTGTTTGTAACTGGTAGCCTTAGCCAGTTAGACTAGAATCAAAGTTATACGGTATATGGTTTGATAAATAGATAAATCTGTACACGTAGGCTATTTCATTTAATGGGATATTTGGACATAAAAACAGTTTGTAATGTAAGGCGTACGGAATATTAAAAACGGATACCGCGCAATTTGTTTCGAAAGCGAAACAAATATCGCGCAAGTATTTATGAAGGCTACGATTGAAATCCGTTTTAATCGGACGGCCGCGAAGCATGCTGAGATCGTGGTTTAGTTTTTCGGCGGTTTGCAGTCAACGTCACATTGAATAACACGTGGCACAACCATATTGGAATACGGCATCTCCAGGGATTTCAGGATCGAATCCAAAAATTACATGTGTCGACTTATTGGCCATGTCGAACAATGGCCATACAGAAATTACACCGCCACCTGTACCTTTCTGTACGATACAGTATTATGATTGGTGTCGTACTTCAGTAGATAGAGTTTTAAAGAGAGATAGGACTTAGAAAAATTTCATAGATTGGACCCTCTCTCCAAAGAGCTTCTGTACTAAAGGTAAAATTTGACCCTTCATAACTTACTGCTAGGGGAGCAAATTCAGAGATTCTTTTTGCTATCAACTCAGGGGAGTCTTGCCTTCACAATGGTGAAGGTGGTCAGAGTTTTTGTCTTCCAAGGTGGTAGTTATTCTTGCTGAAACATAAAGGGGTCAGGGTTATCTTAGAGGCTTCGCGTGAGTTGCCTACTCTGAGGACCTAGGGAGATCTCAGAGTTACAACATATATATACATATATATATATATATATATATATATATATATATATATATATATATATATATATATAGGTACGTAGATATATAGATACATAGATGTATAAGATGTATAAGATGTTTAAAATATATAGATAAACTAGAAAAATCCTTAAAAACCTTGTTGAATTACTCAAGGGAGCCCATCGGGATGGTCGATATAGATGAGTGTTGAAAAAAGGCTTACGTGTCAAAGAAGGAAAGTTTGGTTGTGGAGGTAGGGATAGGGGGAGAAATGTCGGTGTTGAAATATGACGGAAGGGATGGGGGGAGAGATATCGGTGTGGGTAGGGGAGGGGAGGGGATAGGGGGAGAGATGTCGGTGTTGTGAAGGTAGGGGAAGGGATGGAGGGAGTGTGTCGGTGTTAGAAGGGGAAGGAGAGGGATGGGTTTGGGTCGATGGGAATTGGGGTGGGTGGGAGGGTTTCCGATGACGTCGTTTGAGGGGGGGGGGATAACCAAAGAATTTTCAGATACTTATAACAATAATTTCAAGTGAAAGTATTTTCTTTGGTGGAAGAATTACTTTTTATGTCTAAGATTTTTTAACATTTTTATAGTTTCAATTAATTTTTGGAGTTTCAATTTTTATAGTTTGCGCGAACAATTGTCCTTCAATTTTACAACTTTATTTTATCTTTTTCAAAAAATATAAAATTTAGGATTGCCTGAAGAGAGTTTCCGTTTTTGTTTTTTTTGTTTTTGTTTTTTCTTTGAGGATTGAACGTGGAATTGGCTTTTATTTTAACACTAAAATATGAGAAAATATGATTATACTATTAATGAGAAAAAAAACAATTAAATTGTAAAAGAATATCAAGAACAATAAAAATGAAATAAAAAAAAATCCTTCAAGTAATGAAAACATAGATGTGACATAAACACAAAAAAAAAAATCTATTTTTAAAATGAAAAATGGGAATATAATATCTTATATAATATTTGAATAGGAGTCGAGGGAGGTGAAGTAATCAACATTACACATACTAAAAGCAATACAATCGTAAAAAAACAATAATAATAATTATGGTAAACAGAAACATTTTTTTTCTAATTATCTCCAAATTTTTATGATTGTTGTCTTGAACACCAGTGTTTCAATTTCAGAAACTAAAATATTATCTTCGTCAAAAATTTAATTACGTATATTTTAATTAAATCATTTTTTCAGATTAAACACTTTTTTATTTTTTGTTGTTATTGTTGTTTAGCCAACATCCTCACGAATGTTTTTTATAAAGCAGTTGATCATTGCCAAAAGTTTTTTTTAATAGAAAATTTTCACAAAAACAACATATTTGATAAAAACTCTTATAACGAGGAGAAACCTGAGTCGGAGAAAAAAACAACAAAGAGAAGAAAATTGTCCATAATATTAAAAAAGTATGCAAAAAAAATAACCCTAAAAAAGCTGAATATTCTCAGAAGTTCATCCAATGAGAGAATCTATCAATTAAAATGGATAGAAAATGTCCTAAACAGTGGTAAAAAACCTAATATTAATCGAAACAAAAAGTCGAAGACCTTTGTTTACCTTTTATATTTAATGACCAAAACCTGTTCAAAGAAATGATGGAAATTCAAAAAGAGGGATGTGTTCACATCAACCTCATTCACTTATTCTTCAACAAATTTTAACAGATGTTGACCAAAAAAATTTCAAGTGTGACTTAAAATACGTTCTATCCTCTCTGAGAAATATGATATCCTCTTGAAGTAACAAAATTTAACCATGTGAAATGACAATATCTTTGACATGTTACTTTCATTTGAAAACCTAAATATTGTCAAAAACTTCAAAAACATATCCTTCTAAACCTACATTACAAATTGTAGGGATTCTTTATTCAGTCATAAAGTCTTGATTTTTGACTTAATCGACCGATATGTCCAATTGTTTCCCAATGAATGGTAATAGTATTAAACATACGAAAAGATAGACATATGAAAACTGGCAAAAATATTCTTTAAAAATGTGCATTTAGTTGTACTCGGGGTAGTTCTTAGGGAAGAAAAGCCCATAATCTTTGTCGTTTTCCAAATATTCGTTGGATTCCAAAACACTTTTCCGCTTAGCGCCTATCTCTTCTGTAAGAAAATAAAGTGAAATTGGAGAGAGGGAGGGGGAGAGGGAAGGGAGAGTTAGGCTTTGACCAGATAAAAAAATTGCAATGAACATCCATGCCTTGAACTCTATTTAAACCCAAATCCAAACTCAAGTTTTGAACCAAGATCCCAAATCCCTCCCATATAATCGAAATCCAAACAACCTAAAACTGAACCCAAAAAAAACAAAGTAAAGGACAAAAACTTAGAAACCCAAATCTCAAAACCTCGAAAACCAAACACCCAAATTACAAAACCAAAAAAAACCGACATACTCCAACCACTATGAACCAAAAAAAACTAAACTTCAAAGCCCAAAAAAAGCCAAAAACAACTTATAAACATACATCCACACACACAAAAAAAGAAATAATACATAAAAAACCTAATCCACAATCCCACCATTAGGAGTGCCCATAACTTGCACTTCGCACGCCAAAATGTATGTGGATCACCGCACTTTAATCCAAACATAGCGACCCTCCAATCGGGCGCACTTTATATCCAAAGGATACGCCGCGCCATTTTCTTCGAAGCTATAAGTCACTTTTGCCGCGCAGCGGAGATTAAGAGATCGCGCGCCCAAAGCTCTTGAGTCGCCGACCCACACTTCCATTCCATCCAAACGACTCAAAAGGCCAATAGTCGCTCCGTTATGGTCCGGAATTCCGTAAATTGTAACGGAATCTATGATGAAAGGCCTTCCCAAGTCGATTCGGATGGACGGCTGAGAGGAGAAAACGGATTGGACGCATCCGGTGGAGTCGAAATCCTTCTGGGATCAATTTTGGGAAAACTCCATCAACTACATTGTTAGCGTACACTCTTTTTTCCGACACATTCGCCACGGACACTGAGGACATGAAATGGGCATAACGCCATGTTCATGAAGTCGGGAATAGCACAAGGAAATGTAATTGGAATTGAGACAATTTAGGACAGGAATATGAATGAAAAGAAGGAGAAGGGAGGACAGAAGGAGAAGGAAGGAAGGGAGGAGGAGAGAGGGAGAGGGAGAGGAGAGAGGGGAGGGGAGGGGAGGAGGGAGAGAGAGAGGGGAGAGAGAAGGAGAGAGAGAGAGAGAGAAATGCTAGAGTAGACAAAGTAGCAAGCACAAATAGATGCGTCATGATGTTCACACGTGGGAAATTGGCGGCCATGGCTTCCGTCCGTACAATTGATCATTTATGAGAGAGTTGTGATGAGTTTTTTGAGCTTTGCGACTCAAAGACATATTTGTGCAATTTATTGAGAATGAAAAGGTTTTCAAAAACAACAAAATTGTGAAATTGTCAAATTATAAACCAAAAGTTGCAAAAAATTAGATTACAAAAAAATTGTGATCGGAACACCAACGCAAAAATCCAAAAGTTAAGTTGTTAAGTGGCAAAATCAGAATTGTTTTGTCGATTTTTTTCATTAAAATAATAATATATATCTCGTTCTATAACCGAATAAGAGTTGAAAAGTAGGTGAAAGTAGGCCCATACAATATGCCTATTGTACGCAAAACATACAATATGACCTTAAGACCCATATTGTATTGGTCGCAAAATGAAAAAAAAGTAACAGGGTTGAGTTCATCGATCGGTAGAGAATGAAACGTCTTGTCAATATTTTGAAAAACATTTGGACAATTTTATTTTTTCTGTGATTTTTGAGGTACTTTTAGTTTAAATCGTCAGATTTGGACGATCGGACGGTCGCTAATCAAAGCAGCGATCGAAGAAGATCACATGAAAAGCCCATAACACAACTTACGATAAAGGCGCCTACAAAAGGCCTACGACAAAAACGCCTACTTTTGAACTATGAACCGAATCGTATTTTATAGATCGTTGAGCTTATTATTCGTTAAATGCTTCAACAAGTGACGACAAAGACAGGAGAAGTTAGGGTATTTTCGCATGTAGCCAAAACTTAGTTTTGCTACTTTGTTTTTTAGCGAAGATTCTCCATACAGATTTCAGAGCATTCGGATGTTGTTGACGTACGTAAATCGTGCTGATTGATACCCGGAATTGTGGTACAATCCACACTAAAACCTATATAAAAATGGACCCACCAACGTAACATCTGAGCTGGTGGTACACTGGTTAGTACATTCACAGCTATAGCCACATTATAGCTACAGTGGAAGGTCCCAAGTTCAAATCCTGGCCGGCTCATCAATCCCTTTATTAAGATCGTTCATTCTATCCCCCGATTCTAGGAATCTTAACAGCCTGGAATTTTTCTCTTCTGGGATTTTTTTTTTTCTATTCTGTGGAGAGTGATAAGGTTGGGGAAAAAATTTAAAAGGGTGGTAATAACAAATCATATCACTGGATATTTTAAAAGAAAACCACTTTTTCTTTCCTGAAAATATGGACATAAAAATTGAAAAAAAGAACATGATGAGAGAACTTTTGGAAATATCTATTACCCAATTGTTAACTAGACAGGCAAATTTTTTTCCTGATTGACCTTTTTTCCGGCTTTCATTAGGTGCTGCCCCAATTTTTCGGGCAGAAAAATGTTCTAAAGATATGGGAAATTCTAAAATTTGCGAGAAACATGAATTCCAGAAATTTTGTGGATTTCAGTTACAAGGAAGTTTTAAAACTAACGGAAGACGTGGAGAGTTTTCTATGCGAACCAGCCAACGGATTCCGTTTAAGTCCATTTTCATTTCATCATTTTGATAACTCAAATAATTACGAAACGATATGATTTGAGATTTTTTTTTTTTGAAAATGCCTATATTCTCTTTATTTTTTAAGACCACAAAATTTCATTATTTTTGCTTTATTTGTAGGACATGTTATCTATTTGCAATTTAAACCATAGAAATTTGCGTTTGTTTTGAGGGTTCACTATCATCGAAACGTTACAAACTAGGGAAAAAAAAGGGATGAAGAGAGAAGAGAGTCACGTCTCACCTATGGAAGAAACAAAATCAATGTAAACTTTTAGATTCGATACATTGCTAAAATTTTTGAGAGAAAAACTCTTTTTTTTTTAGAAGAGAAAGGTTCCTGAACGATCGGACGGTCGCTAATCAAAGCAGCGATCGAAGAAGATCACATGAAAAGCCCATAACACAACTTACGATAAAGGCGCCTACAAAAGGCCTACGACAAAAACGCCTACTTTTGAACTATGAACCGAATCGTATTTTATAGATCGTTGAGCTTATTATTCGTTAAATGCTTCAACAAGTGACGACAAAGACAGGAGAAGTTAGGGTATTTTCGCATGTAGCCAAAACTTAGTTTTGCTACTTTGTTTTTTAGCGAAGATTCTCCATACAGATTTCAGAGCATTCGGATGTTGTTGACGTACGTAAATCGTGCTGATTGATACCCGGAATTGTGGTACAATCCACACTAAAACCTATATAAAAATGGACCCACCAACGTAACATCTGAGCTGGTGGTACACTGGTTAGTACATTCACAGCTAAAGTGAAAGGTCCCAGGTTCAAATCCAGGCCGGCTCATCAATCCCTTTATTGGGATCGTCCATTCTATCCCCCGATTATAGGAATCTTAACATGGTATCGGAGCCAGGGGGACTAGGTTTACATGGACAATTATGACCGGCTACCTCTCAAGGGGGGGTGTTGACGTACGTAAAACGTGCTGATCGATACCCGGAATTGTGGTACAATCCACACTAAAACCTATATAAAAATGGACCCACCAGCGTAACATCTGAGCTGGTGGTACAGTGGTTAGTACATTCACAGCTAAAGTGAAAGGTCCCAGGTTCAAATCCTGGCCGGCTTATCAATCCCTTTATTGGGATCGTCCATTCTATCCCCCGATTCTAGGAATCTTAACAGATGTAAACGCAAATAACTTGTCACTTAAAAACGTGACTTACGTAGACGTGTACTAAGTATTGTGACAGATGAATTGGTGCATAAAATGAGGCGAAACTTCCACTCGCCTTCAATTTGAGTCGTTTCTCCGCACGCTGTACAGTTTTTGTTACTTCGTAATGTCCGTATGCCAAATTGTTGACGTGTCGAAACCCTAAAATAATTTAAGGTTTCGTTTATCATCTTCCCACTTGCCGAAAGGTGGCCAATATTTTTCATACGTCGTATGTGTGAAGACACGTGTTTTTGAGAGAGACGGCCTTTGTACGGATCAGCGCACGCAAAACATTACGCACAGGCTGAAAACGTGCGGTTTGTTTTTTGCTACTCCGCGCACAAAAAATGTAAAAAACTTCAGACACGTGCGACAGTGTCTGCCTATTCGCTCACCTTATTGGACTTTATTTCAAATCACCTCGCGAGGTGATTTGATGTAAAGTTTGATCATGTGTTGAAAGGACGCGAAAGTGGGTCGAAATGCGCTAAACGACAAATTGTATGGCACTAGACGACAAACTACACCGCGAATCGTAATTAGAGTAATGAAAAAATTAGAGTAAAAAAACAAAAAAAAACAATTAGAGTAATGAACTCTAATTTATGTGATAGAACTTTTTCACAGAGGAAGTTTACTCTAATTTATTTAAGTACTCTATATTGGGTTATGTCGGCAATAAATATCCGCGCTGAGATTATGAACACTAAATTACGTAGAAGTACAAAATCTGTCAGTCCGTATAGTTTTGACGTCAAGTATTATTTGTCGCGCTGAATGTCAGTTAATGTTCACACTGACGACGATGCTGTCGACGGACGAGAGTTATGCGAACGGCTTTTTTTCGACGTGATTGATATTTCGTTTAGTGCGATTTCACGTGCGAGCGCGATTCTATTAAATCATTATTTTACTTTTTTACTTATAAAAGTACAGTTTTGCACGGTCAGACACGTGCGACAGTGCCTGCCTATTCGCTCACCTCATTGGACTTTATTTCAAATCACCTCGCGAGGTGATTTGATGTAAAGTTTGAACATGTGTTGAAAGGACGCGAAAGTGGGTCGAAATGCACTAAACGACAAATTGTATCGCGCTAGACGACAAATTGTATCGCCCTAGACGACAAATTGTCTCGCACTAGACGACAAACTCCTGTGCGTATAACGTTTCAGGGTAACGCAACTTGTACGGTGGTAATTTCTATTTTTTGGTACGGCTGCTGATTTTCTCGTTTTTTTCTAAGTTATGGAGGAAAACGACAGAAAATAACTGTAACTTTAGCACATGCGAAAATACCCTTAGTGGAAAACTTTATTTAGTATGCGTTGTTCAATAACGACAAATTGAAAAGGAGAGAAATTGCCGGACTGGAGTGCATTGTCAACTCTGGCCGTCTGTTTTTGACTGTCTGGTCCGACCCGGACAGCTCACGCGTAATCCAAAATCTGGAGCCACAAGGTTTTAAGACCACTGACACACTATACGACAAATTTATTCGCGGCTTCGCACACGGTCTGTACAGTTTGAAAGTCTACCTGGACTATAGACGTCTTTACTTTTGACTGTACCACGTGAAATTGTAAGTACGTGTATGGAAGTACGGACAACAGTAAAATATCGGCGTAAGGTCGATTTTTCAAAGCAGATTCCGTACGGGCTGGGGGCCACTGGGTCATAAAAACGCCTTTTTTTTTTGGGGCAAAAATGTTGACCCGAATCATGGGCCCCATTGAATGACGTCAGATTCTGGGCACTTACCACTGGCCGCGTAGATAATACAAACATAAAGCTCTGTTCCGTTGAACCGATATATCGATTCCTCGTAACAAGCAACCGATACACAACACCATGAACTACACAACACTGAGAATAGGATTTAACCGCAATTTAGGGCACGGCCCATGTGGCTAAGTAAGGGATATTTTTGTCGTTTTCCTCAAAGACTGACCGCCGTAATTCTAGATTTATGACCGTACAAAGTTATCGCAAAAATATAGAGTACAATTTGAGTCATCTTCCAGATGTACGACAAGTTGTAGTTTTGCACTGCATCTTCAAACTCATCTTAAAACACATCGGCGATGTGTTTTAAATAAGGTAACACCGTTTTCACAAATAGAAAAGCATATTCGCACGTGTCTAAATTTTTCAAGAGTTTTCAACGACAAAAGAAGTACGAGGATGTTTCTTTTTGTCCGCTTGCCTCTTGTACGGATTTTTTTTTGCAAGGGTCTCAACGGTGTAATGCCATATCATGGGAAAATGAAGAATCTGCAAAGGCACGACGCCACTGCAGCTAGCATCTCTCTAACCTTGTTCACCTTGCCTCTCCTTCACTCCAAGCTTCACTACACCGTGTATGGCTATTAGTGTTAATGATTTCTTAGCCACTCAAAACATGTTTTCTCTGTACACATTTGTCCGATTTTCAATTAGAGACCGCTGATGATAAGCTGATAATCTTGCGTTTCAATTGCAAACGTCGAATCCTTAATCCGACACGTGTGCACGGAGAGAATTTTTTTTAAGTGGCAAAAAAAAAAAATAACGCTCATAGCAATACAAGGTGTACTTCGCGTCACTAGTGGAGGTAGGCACCGCCAAGTGCTACCCCATGTGCGCGAACCAAGTCACGCAGGGAAGAATACAACAAACACGCCCAACAAAAAAATGTTATGTATTTTGCAAGGGCTTCAAGAATTCTATGCACATTCATCGTGATCGGATAAGAGAGGCAACCGCGAAAGCATCTTGTTCGTTCACTCTTGGAAGGTGGTGCGTCTATAATGTCACGCAAAGACATGCGACGTACCAAAATATTTAAAAATGAGGTACGTCAAGACATATTGTAGATGTTGACATCCGTCACGGGCATTTTCCTCATATAAAATCATCACACCCTTAAGTAACAATTTCGTTTGTTACACATTGGGACACTTTGAAAGTCACGTACAGAGAATCTTTGCTAGAATACAAAACAAGTTCGCTAAGTTACAATCACATGGGGCTTTACCCTTAGCGATGTAGCTTTGGTTTTTAGTGAAAATTCTCCGTAAAAATTCTCAACGTGTTCTTGCGACGGTTGTATATCAAAATTGCGGACGCCGATATTTTTGTGACGTTGTAAAAATTTGATTTTATATGGCATTGTAAACAATTAGTTTTTTCTAATATTTCGCCGTCATGCTCACTTGTGACGTCACTAATTTTATAACTTTTAGCCATGGCTTCCCTCTCACTCAATCGGCCTACAAGGTACACGAAAAAATAGTAAAAAAATACTTTCTCGACGCTCTTTCGATTCATACCACGATTGCCGTTTGATAGGTGCGAAGACAATTTTTTATCAGTTGTTCAGGTGTTACTTTCATTAAATCTACAACGCTACACCGCGCATCTTTATTACTGTCAAAGTCACTAATTTGGGTTCTTAAAATTTTGGTTTTTTTCCTCAAATAGGATACATGATTTTAATTTTTCCTTGAAGTTAATTGAGGTACCGTACAAAATAGCGTAAAGAACTAAAGTTCAATAAGATCTAAATAGCGTGGTGTACGGTCGATGTCAGACCGTACATAAATGTACCTTTTCAAGTGAAAATTTTACAAAAAATGAATTAAATCGGACGCGTTCGCATAGGAACGTGCGCTAAAAAAACGGGATTGGTCTGACATGTAAATAAGTCTGACATGTACGGATATTTAAATTTCACTACGGTGTACGATTTTTTATATTTTGTACGGATACATATAATAATGTATATAATCGTACAGAAATTTTTCCATTTTTGCTGTTCCAAATTAGCGTTAACACTGAAATTATAATAATTTTTTTTTTTTTTTTTTTTTCAAATTCTTAGTTAGCGTCAATGACGGTATATTTACTTACAAACTATTTAAACTTTGACACTAATAACGATGCGCGGTGTAGTAACGATATGCAGTTATATGTGTTGCTGCGGTTCATTCTTTTTCCTGTTTCACACATGTACAAGATCGGGAATATCTAATGCAACTTTGACCGTACAAACACTATGACAGAGGCAATTTAATTGATTCCAAAAAGCCAAAAAGCTACATTGCCTGAACAGGTTTCCGTCTACATCTCGCACTGCATTAACCAATAATGTGCATTCATGTACAGCTGGCAGACACCTGGCAGCAACAGCGCAACTGCACAGTGATTGTCGAATCTGATTCTATGAGGACAGTATAATAACACGTGCGAGATACGCCAAGTGGACAGATCAATACTCCAGGATTCATTATATGGTTTCATGGATTCGCAACAGTTCCAAACTACACGGTGAATAGCTATTAGCATTAATGCTTTTTTCGCCACCTAAAACATCTTTTCTCCGTACACACTTGTCACATTGTGGATCTGACGGTTGCGATTGAAAGATAACAATTCTCAACTCCAATTGGCGGTCTCAAATTGAAAATCCGACAGCTGTGTACGGAGAAAAAATGTTTTAAGTGGCGAAAAAAACATTGACGCTAATTCACGGTGTACATTACGGTGTAAGTGTCGGAAAAGGACGTGGCAATCATGAAACGATGGTTACGAATCTGACTCGGAACCTGAGCAAATCTGATGCGACAATTGAACACTGTGTTGTACTCTACTGACGTGGAAATGTCTTTATTGGAACATTCTGGATCTGCTATTCCACCTAGACAGCAATGCAAATATGCCCGAGTACTAACGGTGCAGGAAAAGGCTGTGAATGTGGCATTACATGTGGCACTTAATCGCAGTTACAAAAAAAGCGGTGAATTTTGTAAAAAAGAGGCATGTGTCGACAGCCTAAAAGTTAAACTCTGGCGGTTAACCTCAACTCTTAACAATAGAAAGTTAGCGTTGGCAGTCTAGGTGTTACACTGTTCACACATGCCTCTTTTCTACAAAATCCACCGCTTTTTTCGTAATTACGATTATCGATAAGTGGCAC
>JBBHKE010001395.1:675745-740602 GCA_037447655.1 Zygnema cylindricum | reverse complement strand
ATGGTAGAGGACATGAAAAACGCATGAATCGCGGTTTCTTTAACATGCCGATGAATGTGTTTCCATGTTCTCGAAGGCCAAAAATTGTCAAGAAAAAGAAGAATTAATACATATATGTTATGCCTGCTTTGTGAGCGTGCAAACAGTGCCATTTCATGTCATGTGTCACAATATATGGTATCAAGTTTTCATCCACTTTCATCCGGGTATGTTATACGCTGACGGTGTAAATAAAAAATTTTGGTCCGAATGTTTTAATTGGTTCAATTTTTGGTCCGAATGTTTTAATTGGTCCGAATAGGTCCAAATACAATATGGGTCTTAAGGTCATATTGTA
The DNA here is from genome assembly GCA_037447655.1 of Zygnema cylindricum. NCBI lineage: Eukaryota > Viridiplantae > Streptophyta > Zygnematophyceae > Zygnematales > Zygnemataceae > Zygnema > Zygnema cylindricum. The sequence goes on along the minus strand of JBBHKE010001395.1, from coordinate 740,265 downwards.
TGTTTTGCATACAATAGGCATATTGTATGGGCCTACTTTCACCTACTTTTGAACTATGGTATATAACACTGTGTACTGTACTTTACCGTGACAAACGTGCGAGTGTTTCGTCCGTATTGTATATACATAATTAAGAAGAAAAAGAACTGTTAAAAACCGGAAGCTCTTGTACCTTTGTGTAAGTAGCCGTACAATTTCTTTGGCGCTAAGTACGCAAAAAGTACAGGAGATGGTAAATTTTCGAAACTCTGAAATTTGTCGGTGTTCGTACGAGGCCTACGATAAGGGTTCCAAAAAGACAAAATTTAAAGATTCGATGATCATTTTGCGGTATGGACGGTGGCAATGAATTTAGCCTGTAAAGAGTTTGTACGCGTGGCAGCCTGCTCAGGCATGTTGCGTTAAAAAAATCGGATTTTATGCGCACATTATGCATGAGATTTTTACTTTTTTGAAACATGCAATACAGTACAATACCCTACAGTACTGTACCTTTCAAAATACTACAAAAGTCAACTTTTATTTTGGAGGTCATTATCCGATGTTATCCACGTGTCCTCTAGTTTGTGACAATTGGGAAACTTTACGCTCCCTATTGAAAGACCGACATTTTCCATCGTTGTCAGGACAGGTGACACGTGCGCCTCTTGTAATTTTCCGTACGCGTAGGGTCAAAGGAATATTTACCCGCCGTACACATGATAACAAAGCAAAACAGTGAGAATAGCACCCACCTGAACATTTTATGCGGCAATTCGCATACGGTATGCTGATTTCGTGCAGCATTCGTACTTTTCAATCATCCTGCTGCGTCGAGGCTATTCTCGATCGAACAATCGTGCGGGAGCAGTTTATGGCCGTTCGATTCCCGCCAAAAGATAAATCCTGACGGTAATTATTGCGGTACCATTATTGTTGCCAATGAAAGGCAAGCTCTCTCTAGATCGAACGGTTCCGTGGTCACCGGCGGAACATCCGTGTGGATTTGACACTTAACGGTTAACGGTTGGAATTTTCCGACGGGGACTTTCTAGACAACCGACAGAAGTTCGTATTTTTTTCAAGAAAAAATTAGGTTGGTACGGATGAAGAACAAAATTTTGACTTCACTGTCAGAGGTTGTCAGCGATCAGTGCAGTAGGTTCAACAGAGGTCGCAAACGGTCAACCGAAACCGTGACCGACCGTTAACCGGCTGCCCGCGTCGGATCCGGAACGGATTCGGTTGCCAAATTTGGGGGGCCGGGCGGATTCGGGCGGTTGATTCACAGAAAAAAAAAAAAAAAGGTTACGGTCGGGTAAGCAAAAAATGAAAAAAAAAATGAAAATTTTGTATTGTCCATACAGATCCAACATTATTGTACTTTGTACTCTTGTTATCTTGGAAGGTATACGGGAGATGTACCACTAAATCTGTACTTATTCGGGTACGGGCAAGTACGATTAGTCGCGAGAAATCGAGTTTCGGTTAGCTTTTATTTTTGTAAACGCGTTTCGGTTAACGGTTAACAATTTAGAAGAGTGACATAACCCAGTCGGGTGTAGGGTACTCAGATTTTGAAAAAAAAAACGGTCGGTTTCGGTTATCTAAAATTTTGACTTTTGCGACCTCTGAGGTTCAGTTATTAGTGTTTTGTATCGGCAATAAATTAATCGTGATAACACCGATACCGAAAGCTATCGGTTATCAAACGGCCAGGGGTCCCGATATATCTTTGCGAGACTTACAAATTCCTTATCGGCGATAAGTGTGGAAAAATTATGGTACGCCATATAATAGTACTTTATAATATATTGTATGATAATTTTCACAATATATAGCGCGGCATGCCACATGTAAAAACCTGTCCAGTAACCTGTTTAACAGGATAACAGCGGCCAAGTACAACAGACTAAACCGTACAGCTCTACAGTTTAACCATAGAATTATCGCAGATAGTTATAGGTATCGATGTTATCGCGATGAAAACCCGTTATTATCGGTTATTTATCGGCGATAACACCGGTGTCGAAATATCGTGCCGATATATCGATTATCGCCAGGCCAAAAAAAGACACATATCGATTAGGTTTAGTGCACTAAGTGCAGTTATTACATTTCTAAACTCATCCCTACTATGCAATCTCTGATTTAGCGGTTCAACTCGTCAAAAATTTTATCAGTTTCACGCGTGCGAACGCTTCGCGCACTTGAAAGGAGCTCATGCCGTACAACCGTTTTGACGGGAAAAAAACCATTCCATTATTTTTGCCATTTTTTATCGGCCTGCAGTACAGTACAGCAGCCTAATTTGGTGTTTATACCAAAAAAATTGTTGGATGATTGGAGGTTATTTTGAAATTGCGTACGAAAACTCGGTGTGTCACCTTTTTTTTACAAATATGCAGAAGTCACCGAAAAGGAGTGCCAACAAAATTTAAAGACCAAATATTTTGTCACCGACATAGTGTTAATGGCCCCAACAAGCCAAAACCAGCATAATTCCAAATATGTAAAGGTCAAAATTCTAGTTTAACGTGTGAAATAATAGTACGGGGGTATAGTATTTGTATTACATGCTAAATTGACATAGTTGTTCAAAACGTATTTTAAGCATGATTCAAACGCGCGTACAATACGTAAAAACTGGAGAGGTCGATTCGAAAAAATAGTAAAAATCGTAAAAATTGTTAATGAAATTTTGTCCGTAATCCGCACATGTTAAACAAATTGAATTGAACATGTACCGCAGTTTGTACGCTTTGCGCTAAATGAGCGGTATAAAATTTTAATTCTTTAAATAATTATCACACTTAATGTGTGTGTCGGAACATCTACATCAACTGGTTACAGACGACGCTCTCTAAGGGTATTGTGAGAATTTGTAGGACTAGTTTTAGATCTTAGGTAACATCTTCATTTTGTTAGAATAATATTGGAAAAATTGAAGAAGATGTTACTACACATTTTAAACTTACCGCGCGCAAATAGTGTGACGCCGCAAAGTCTCTTTTCGAAATTGTCCGTACATGAACGATAATATCTTGTACATTATTCGTGAAATTTCTGTCAGTTTACCGGACATAGAGTACTAATACGTGCCACGTCTCTTTTCGTCAAATTTTGTACATTTCCCATAAAAAACCGTACAGCTAACGTAACATACCGTACAGTTTCCCTAAATTGTCTGTTTTGATTACAAAGCAGAAAGTTCATCGCGTTTTTCTGCGATTTCTTCAAAAGTCACGTACAATACGTAAAAACTGAAAAAAAAATGAAAAAATTGCGCGATTTGAACAACTAGGTAAATTGCTAATGAATTTTGGTACGCGTTTTTTAAATCCAGCTTAATTTTTTTAGTTGAAATGCACATCTATAAGATAGAAAACTACACCGGGAAACGCTATTACCGTTAATAACGCTAAGGGTGGCGTTCCATTAGGATTTCTTATAACTGTACGGCGAACATTACAGGATGCTAAATTTTGAACGATGTTCTTTCCTGCGTAGTCTGTAATCCACGTGCTTGGGAATGAGTGGTACCACGTAAGATAAAATCGTATATTAAAAATAGTCGACTTTTTTGTGCCGAGGAATGAGTGGTACCACGTAAGATAAGATCGTATATTAAAAATAGTCGATTTTTTTTTCAGCGACCAACTTCAACTCGAAATCGTCATTTGCATTCCATTTACGTGCGGACCAGGGCATCGTACCACACAAATTTTGTTTTCTTTGCAAACGCTTGTCAATGCAAGCTCATTATTTTAGGGTTTTTGCTTTCTCGCGTGACGAATGAGCGCTTCCACAAATAGTGTGACGAATGGCTCGTAACAAAAATAGCGCGACGAAAGTCCGTTACGAAATTACTTTTATGATTTCGGTTGGAATTTTGAATGGATATATCATGTGCGATTTATTTTATTTTCGTTGGTTGCCGTCCTGACACGTATATTCATTGTTCAACGTGTCGTCGCTCAACTTTTTTCGTAAATGGTGATTTACCTCGAGTGATGTACCTCCTCGAGGTACATCACCATTTATAGAAACTTTGGAAGCGAATGCTTCGTGAGAAAACATCCAACAGTGATTGTTACCACCCAGACCTTTGGAGAATATTGGCAAGATTCTCTATAATGTTGTTCGCGAATAAAAACAAAATAAGTCGTATGACGTAGTACGGAGAGGTCTGGATTTCTGTAAACAACCTCACTTTTCGTCTGATGGAATGCCACCCTAATTCAGCGCCCTCAAATTTATACCCAAAATTCTTAAATAGGGATAATCATTCTAGAATATTTTAAACGTTATGTCGTACGGCATTAAGTTTTATAGGAAAACGACAAAAAAAAAACCAGTACCTAGCCACATGGAACCGAACCCTAATAACGATTCACGGTGTACTCGTATGCGCCGTAAATATTGCCAGGATTCCAACTAACGACCAATAAAATCTCTTCCACCAGCCGTCATCTCGAAAAATGTACAATGTGACCGAGGCTAAAGTACGGTACTGTACTGTAGTATTAAATACAATGTCTCCCGCCAAAGAGCCCAATCCTGTTTCACGTTGCTGTTACATTTTGTTCATTCCAATGAAAACGCAGAATGAGTAGCTCATCCGATACTACAGTACTGTAGTCTAGAAGCTGCCGGCCGATCTCAAGATATTTTCACTTTTGTGTGCATGTGCATACGCAGAAATTATCAGTTTTCAAACACCTTTTTTATGATTACGTGGCGTTGTTTGTATATACCTTATTAGAAAAACATGTGCGATATACTATTTTTACTAGACAACCTGCATAGATAATATATTTATAAAATGAATTGATCATGACAGTGACTGTTTTGGTTGCGCACAGAGACTTACGTCACTTTGTCAAAAATTGAATGTTTGAAGTACACATTGGTACAAATATAGTACTGTTGAATACAAATTTGACAGTTAATCGGTTGGACAACTTTGACTATCAAAATATTGTTTCAACCGATTAAAATTTTGCCGCGCTTGCGGACGTCGCCCGTCATAATAAAATCAGCAATTCACACAGCCGGTGAACGTTTAGGGTAACAAAACTGCGGCAACCACATGTAAATAAAAGTGTTGCAGACAGTCACTTTTTGTCTTTACGTGAGCTCCACGGTGAGAGCACTTACCCGCAAAATTGAAATATAATCATCTAGGCGTTACATTGAACTTAGACGCAAATTGAAACGAAACCTCTTTAAACTAAATTGAACTTCCATAAGTTTTGTAAGGAAGTATTAAAACGCACGAAACGAAATTCTACTGTCAATGTAAGAATATTGATTTGTAGATAGTGTGGCTCGATTTTGTCGCGCGTGAAGAGGCGCATTTTTTCATTTAATTTTAAATGACTTTTTTACGCCGGTTCGTTTTATTATAGTATTTAAATTATATTTTGTTTTGTGCGTTTTAATATTTTCGTACAAAACTTATAGTACTTTAGTTTAAAGAGTTTTCGTTTCACTTTGCGTCTAAGTTCAATGTAACACTTAGACGATTAAATTTCAATTTTGCAGCTAAGTGCACTCACCGTGAAGCTCACGTAAAGACAAAAAGTGACTAGCTGCAACACTTTTATTTACATGTGGTTGACGCAGTTTTATTACCGTAAACGTTTGCCGGCGTGTGATTTGCTAATTTATTATGAAGGTCGACGTCCGCAAGTGTAACTCTGAGACCTCCATTAGCCCTAACAATAAGCAGCTCACACGAAGCCTCTAGGATAACCTTGACCCTTTTGTGTTTCAACAAAAATAACTGCCACCCTGGCAGACAAAAACTCTACCACCTTCACCCCTATGAAGGCAAGACTCCCCTGAGTCGATAGCAAAAAAAAATTGTGAATTTGCTCCCTTGAGCAGTTAGTTTACGAGGGTCAAAGTTCACCTTTTGTACAAAGGCTCTCTGGGAGAGAGGGTCCTATCTACCAAATTTTCCTAAGTCCTATCTCTCTCTAAAACCCTATCTACTAAAGTACGACACCAATCAAAATACTGTGTCGTACAGAAAGGTACAAGTGCAGATGTACTTTCTGTACGGCCATTATACGACATGGCTAACGAATCGACACATGTTATATCTGGATTTGTTCCTGTAATCCCCGGAGATGCTGTAATCCAATGTGGTCGTGCCACGTGTCAATCGATGTGGCGGTGATCAAAAACCGCCAAAATCCTATTTTGCGATCTCGGCATCATTTGCGGTCGTCTGATTAAAACCGGGTTTTAATCGTAGCCATCATAAATCGTTGCGCGATATTTGTTTTGCTGCCGAAACAAAATGTGCGGTATCCGTTTCGGAACCATATCGTACTCCGTACTTTATAAACGTGTATCCATGCGCGACGTCTATAGTTTCAGTTAAATGAATTAGTTCACGTTTCATAGTTTATATATCTGTCAAACCCTATATGTCTCAGCACCGATCTTAGTCTAAAGGATAAAGCTACTGTCTATTTTTGACTTGACCGACGGCAGACTTGACAGACGACTCGTACCTGGATCAAATCCTGGGTCTGTCAAGTATATTTTGGTGAATCTACCAAAATCTAACACATGTCTCTCTATCTCTTAAGCAACATAGACAGCCATGGCTCTAGCTTCCTCTACAACTTTCGGTGATTGCGACAACAGTGGGTGCTAAAGAGAGGAGTTAGAAGCAGACTACCTCGGCTTTTTTTCTGCCTTTCATTTTAGACCTAGAATACACTAAAAATAACCATTAATTTCTACACTCCCCTTATTTTCTAGTCACTCTTTAATTTCAAACCACACTTCTCCCGGCAGAAAATTAGCTTAAAGGAAGGCACAGGTTTGGTCATCATATCTGCTACCATCTCGCTATCTAGTCTGTACTCTTAACTGATTATTTTGTTTCTACCTTCTCCCTAACAAAAGTGAGTCTAATGTCCATGTGTTTGGATTTAAAATGTTGTTTAGGATTTGTAGCAATTTTTTTGCGGACCACTCTTAAGGTGACCAAGCTCACCAGGCAAAGACTTGACCCACATCAATTCTTTTACAGCAGAGCAAGAGGCCATATACTCAGCCTTCCTGGGGGACTGAGCAATGAACTTTTGCTGCTTGCTGCTCCAACAGCAAGCCCCATCACCCACATAGAATACATACCCAGACGTGCATCTCCTCATAGGAGCATCCCCATAGTTGGCATCCCTCCAAGTGGTGAAGTCACTATTGTTCCCACCAAAATGCAACTATAGATCTCTAGTCCCTATGAGATATCTAAAGACTCTCTTAGCTGCCTCCCAATCTTTCTTAGTGGGATCATTCAGACTCCTGCTTTGTACTCCTACAACTGCGGCTAACAAGTACAATTTATAAAATATATTAGGCTGCCCACTGCTTGTCAATAAGGGTTTGTCTACATAAATCTTTTCTCTTCCGGGCCTTCCTCATCATCCAAGATTATAACTCCCTCTTCCACACTCCCCTCACTTCCCTTCTTTAGTTCCATAGGAGTGGTACAACTATTAGATCTGTCCATTTGGAATTTTTCTAACGTGTTTCCAATGGCTTCCTTTTGAGGATAACTTATTATCTTTGTATCTCTGTCTCTCTCTGTCTGAGTTCCCAAAATATACCTTGCTTCTCCCATATGTTTCATCTCAAATCTTCCTTTTAGATAATTTTTCAACTTATTTATTTTATCCATAGATTTACTTAAAACAAGCAAATCATCAAAATAAATTGCAATAAAAATAATTCATTCCTCATCTTCAAACAAATAAATTGAGTGATCTTAGCTGATCCGAATTTATCCTAAACCTATAAGAAACTCATCGAGCTTCTTGGTCCATTGCCGGGGCGCCTGTTTCAGCCCTTACAAAGATTTGATCAATCAACATACCTTGCTCTCCTCCCCTTGCTCCACAAATCCTTCGGGCTGTCGCATAAAAATCTCCTCTTTCAACTCTTCATGTAGGAAGGCCATCTTGATGTCCATCTGACACACATCCATGTCTTCTGGTGACGCCATACTGAGAAGTATCAGAACAAAGGGAAACCTGACGACCGGAGCAAAAGTCTTCTTGTAGTCAATTCCCTCTTTCTAGGTAAATCCCCTCGCCACTAATCGAGCCTTGTAGCGCTCCATGGTGTTATCCGGGTTGAGTTTCAATTTGAATACCCACTTACACCCCATTGGCTTCCTATCAGGGGGACAGTCCACCAATTCCCACGTATTGGCTCCCATAATCGAAGCCATCTCCTCATTAATGGCTGTCTTCCACCGGTTCTTCTTAGGACATCTCATCGCCTCACCATAAGTTTGGGGTTCATCGGGATGAGACATTTTGGTTACCTTATTGTTAACTTGTTTCCTTTGCAGTCTTTTGTTGCTTCTCCTTCCGCCCTCAAACTCTAATGCCGAAATGGATGGCTCTCGTGGATTATTTCGAATAGTTTCGACTTCTCTCCTAACCATTGATTCCGGGTCTATTTCCACCACGTCTTCCGCTTCAGTTGGAGTTGGCACTAGGGGTTCCACGGCTGAATCCTCCTCGGTTTGATTTGTACCTGCAAGATCATCATCTTCATGAAAACCTGGATAGTTAGGAAGCTCAAAGTCATCAGAATTTTCTGACTCAAATCTGATTTTGACTGTCTTTTTATGCTTAAAGGGATCTATAGATTTCCCTTCAACCATGACTAGTAGATGCTTTACTAGGATTATATCTTCTCTCTTGAGATCAAAGACTCTATATCCTTTTACATCTTCATTATATCCAGATATCATGGTTTTCCTTTCGGATCCAACTTCCAATTTGACCGATCTGTGTCAAGGTTGAATACTTGACTAGCGCAAACCTTAAAGTGTGAAACATCTAGTTTTTGGCCGGTCCATCTCTCATAAAGAGATTGGCCTTTTACTGCCGAGGTAAAAACTCTATTATTGAGATAATTTGCACAGTTCATAGCTTCGGCCCAAAATCTCCTTCCTATTTTCTTATCTGAGAGCATACTCATGTCGCTATCACTTAGAGTTCTATTTAACCTCTCGGCTACACCATTCTGCTCAAGATTTTCAGGAAATGTCTTTTGATGTTGCAGTCCATCTTCTCTCAAAAAATCCTCAAATTGATTGTAGGTATACTCTGTTGTTCTTTGGTCTAAAATAGACCGCAGAAGCCACCCAAACTATCATGCAAAAAGCTAAGCAAAAATAGGTCGACGAACAATCATTTGAAATGCATCCTCCATTTAACATACAACAACATTTAGGGTTTCATGGAATAATCAACATAAATAAACCCTATGACAACATCTAAGGTTTGATGGAATAATCGACATAAACAAACCCTAGGACAAATGCATAAACAATGCATATCAAACATATATAAAATAACATAAATAAATAATAACAAAAAGAGTGCAATCTCACATAAATATTAGATAAACAAAAGTATATCAATAAACATATTACTCAAATGCATGACCTAATCGGCAACCCTAAAAGTCTACATCTTCGGTCCCCACTTTACTAACCAGCATTGATTATTAATTCCTAACAAAGCTCATTCCTATATATACACTTGTGAGCTGTCAATGAATCACTAAGTGTCAAAAATAACCAACATACATTATGTAACTGTCATTAAATCAAACTAATCGTAAGCGTACACCTGAGAGTCAAGCAATCGTGAGCGTACACTTGTCTACAAGTACGATATTTTTCACACACAAATTAAACTGTCGAAACCCTAATTAACCACTTAAATATAAACGTCATAATAAACACTAATTTAATAATACAAATAAGACAAAACAATGTTGTTTCAAATATTTTGAAGTACACACAATCTCACAGAATCGTATGCTGAGTCATGCTGAGTCATGCTGAGTCACTCAGCGAAACTCCTTGATTTTCGTCAAAGAATCCGGGACGTCCAAAATATGATTTTGGTGAATGACGCGATTTCGCGTCCCCACTATTTGAAAAAATAACAGCGGCCTATATCCACCGTCCGTACCTCTTGCTCGACAACCTTGATGTCGCGCCGCGTGGTCTCAAAATCCACTTGATGAAGCGACGTCATGTTATCCAAATCTAGCCGTACCGTAACCGTGTCATTTGTACGAAATGCGACGTGTCACATGAAAAGTACGCGTCATTTGGGACAAATGCCGCCTGTCGCAAATAAAGTACAACAATCCAAATATGACGCTCCGTACCGTCGGCGTACAATTCAAATATTTCAAACATTTCATATCGGATCGCTTCGCGATCCACCGTACATTTTCAAATGTTTGTTCGCGCCACTCACACGTCACTTTAATTTTGCTCGTACACTTACTCCCCCAATCCGCAAATCCTTTCGAACCTCCACAGTATATCACGTAAATGCGTACGCACGAAACATCGCGTACGCACGAAACGCCGTGTTCGCACGAAAGTAACTTTTCAAAAACAACATACTCTCCCCTATTATCACTACTTAATTTTTTAATAAGGGTTTCATGGAGTTTCTCACTCCATGCCTTATATTCCTTAAAAACCTGTAGGGCCTCTGATTTATTTTTCAAAAAATACACTCTAGAGTATCGAGACCAATCGTCAGTGATTGTCATCATAAACTGTTTACCACCGGGTGAGGGCAATTTGGCTGGTCCCTAAATATCAGTGTGTACCAAGTCTAACACTTTTTCCCTTTTATAAGTGGCTTCTTCTGGGAAGGGTTATCTGTGTGCTTTACCTTGAGCAGAACCACTACAGTCACTTAGGTTTTCATTTTCTTCAAACTGAATTCCTTCCACTATTCCCATCTTTTTCATTTCTTTCAACTTATCTAAATGCACATGTCTAAGCCTCTTATGCCACAACAGAATATCATGAACACCAGCATAGTAAAGTTTCTTCTTTTCATTGCTTAAAATTAGCTTAAACATCCATTGGCTTCCTTTTTCAGAAGTGAAGTAAACTTCCTCCTCAAAGCTAGCAGTAAAGGTTCCCTTCCTACTGCTAGTCTCAAAACCCTAATCATCTAACACAAATGTTGAGATGAGATTTTTGTTTAACTCTGGAAAAAACAACACATCAAAGAATGTCTCTATAGATGTCTTTCCCTCCACTAAGACTTTCACATCTACCGATCCTACCATAGTAGTAGTGACTACCCTTCCATCCCTATACTCTATCTCTACGGTGGGAATCTTTCTCATCTTAGTGAACAGGTGTTTATCCTTACACATGTGCAGGGAGGCACCGAAATCCACAATCTTACATCCTTCACCTTTCAAACCTCCAAAAGCACACTTTTGCTTTCGAGGAATTGTGACTTCGATCTTTGCCTCCAACTCCTTATCCAGCAAGAGCTCACCGTCATCGTCATTGGATTCCTCCTCGTGTACCTGAGTCACAAGAGCCTTTTTCTTTCCTCTTGGAGGTCCACGGATGTGCACCTCTTTTAACCAAAGTTCGGTTAACTTAGTGCACTCGGCCATATAGTGCCCTGGTTTCTTACTAAAATGACACAAACCCTTGGGAGTCCTTGGTCCAAACTCCTCGGTCAGATTTTTCTGCCCCCCCCCCCCTCCATAATTTCCGACCGGTTTCTTTTAATCGTTATTCCTCCAATCGGTCCCAACTGCCAAGGCTTGCCCACTCTTTCCTCTCTTTCGGATCTCAATCGTGTTCTCCCGAACGAGAATCATCCCTACCACTGAATTCCATATCCACCTTCAGTCTGGCAAGTCTTTCACACGGTTGACTATGTCCTCGAACTCATATGATACTTCATGAGGAAGCAGTTAACCTTCATCTTTTCAGTTTCAACCTGTCTACAACTCTCTAGCTCCATGAAAAGTGTTGCGAGCTCATTACAAAAATCATACATCTTCCCCCCCATTGTATACGTATGCGTTAATTTATGATCAGCCTGTTGTTTTTGAAGATTTAGTTTCGTGCGTATGTGAAATTTGATGCGCACGCGACGTTTCGTGCGTATATATTTTACATGATGTACTGTGGAGTTTTGAACAGTTTGCGGTTCGGGGGAATTAAATGTACGAGTAAAATTAATGGAGTAATTGAGTGGCGCGAAATGTGAGAGGAAATGGACGGCGGATCGCGAAGCGATCCGACGTGAGATAATCGACGAAGATAAAATGGTACGTCGCACGTAAAGTTCATAATGCGACACGTGGGATATATAAAAAGGACGCCGCCGGTACATATAATCTTTTTGGGGACAGGTGTACTTATTTTTGGCAGGCGCATTTATGACGAGGAACAAAAGTAACGGTACGGACTAATTTGGATAGTTTGACGAGGTTTCGACAAGTGGATTTTTTTTATGACCACGCGGCGCGACATCAAGGGTGCCGATTAAGAGCGACGGACGGCGGATATAGGCCGCCGAGATTTTTTATGTAGTGGTGACGCGAAATCGCGTCAATCACACGATATTTATTTTTGGACGTTCCGGATTGTTTGACAAGTGATTCGTGGTACACGTGGAAGGCGGATGGCATCCGCCGATATTTCCAAGGGATCGTATTGTTTGATGACGTGTTAATTAGGTGGACCGTGCATATACGATGTCGGTTCACTACGTGGATTTATCTACGAGTGACTAAGCGAGTTGTCGCTTATGACGCGTATTTTGCGGACGCGTCGGTGTAAATATTTGATACAACATTATTTTGTCTTATGTGTATTATAAATTTAGTATTGATTATGGCATTCTTTATTTAAGTGATCAATTAGGGTTTTCGATAGTTTAATTTGTGTGTGTACGATGTTGTACTTGTAGACAAGTGTACGCTTACGATTGTTTGACTTTCAGGTGTACGCTTAAGATTAATTTATTCTTAGTGGTGGTCTATTATGGTAAAATAGGACTTTATGACAGTTACGTAATGTATGTTGGTTATTTTGACACTTAGTGATTCATTGACAGCTCACAAGTGTATATATAGGAATGAGCTTTGTTAGGAATTAATCATCAATGCTGGTTAGTAAAAGTGGGGACCGAAGATGTAAACTTTTAGGGTTGCCGATTAGGTCATGCATTTGGGTAAATGTGTTTATTGGTATACTTCTCTTTATTTAATGTTTATGTGAGATTGCACTCTTTTGTTATTGTTTATTTATGTTGTTTTATATATGTTTGATATGCATTGTTTATGCATTTGTCCTAGGGTTTGTTTATGTCGATTATTCCATCAAACCTTAGATGTTGTCATAGGGTTTATTTATGTTGATTATTCCATGAAACCCTAAATGTTGTTTGTTGCGTCTGTGTACGCATATGGAGGATGCATTTCATATGATTGTTCGTCGACCTATTTTTGCTTAGCTTTTTGCATGATAGTTTGGGTCGCTTCTGCGGTCTATTTTAGACCAAAGAACAACAGGTTATGGGCCCACACCCCATCTATCATATGTTAGGTTAAGTCGATGTAGGTTTTTGTCACACGCATTGTAGCTGGTTAATATTGTCCTTGCTGGTTGTATTGCAGTAATGGTGTCTGTGTACCCATGAGATCGGCCTTATCATAGTATTGGTATGTGCCGAGTTTAATCTTGCATCGCCCCAAGGGTTAACTTAGTGACAGTGCCGAAATGTCTACCCTCAATGAAAATGATTAATTATGAGAAATGATATTTTATTTTTGGAAAATACATATTCGTTTGATGGAGAGATGTGGAAGATGGAGATTCGACGTTTGGGGGAGAGAGATCCGGAAGGTGGAGTTGTGACATGTGGTGGAGAGATCCAAATTTTGTGGATCGATGATTGTTGAAAATTGGAGTTGTAATGTAGATTTTGAGTTGTTGGAAATTTTTGCGAAATGTGACATTATTAGAATTTTTGGAAAATACTATTTTGTATATGAATTTTTATGGGAAATTTTGGGATTTGATAGTTTATGAAAAGAAAAAAAAATATTATTGAAATCTAGATTTGTTATAATGAGGTAGGAATTATTTGAGCGAGGATATATTATTAGTGTGACCTTTTGGCTTTAATTTTTAGTTGATTTGTGATAGAATTTTGGGAATGTAAATCCGGATTTAGATATTGGAAGGAATTATTTTTGTTGTAATCGGAAGATGAAATCATATATATATTATGTATTATGAAATCTGGATGGTATGTGGAGTTAGCGGAAGCGATGGTGGAACAAGTGAGAAAATTCTGGCGGAGGCATTTGGCGGATTCAGATGGAGGAGACAGCAGGAGGTGACAGTGTGACAGCTGATGACGTGGCATAATGGATGCACAAAACTAAATTTTCGGGGGAGTGTTGTTTTTGAAGATTTAGTTTCGTGCGTATGTGAAATTTGAGCGCACGCGACGTTTCGTGCGTATATATTTTACATGATGTACTGTGGAGTTTTGAACAGTTTGCGGTTCGGGGGAATTAAATGTACGAGTAAAATTAATGGAGTAATTGAGTGGCGCGAAATGTGAGAGGAAATGGACGGCGGATCGCGAAGCGATCCGACGTGAGATAATCGACGAAGATAAAATGGTACGTCGCACGTAAAGTTCATAATGCGACACGTGGGATATATAAAAAGGACGCCGCCGGTACATAGAATCTTTTTGGGGACAGGTGTACTTATTTTTGGCAGGCGCATTTATGACGAGGAACAAAAGTAACGGTACGGACTAATTTGGATAGTTTGACGAGGTTTCGACAAGTGGATTTTTTTTATGACCACGCGGCGCGACATCAAGGGTGCCGATTAAGAGCGACGGACGGCGGATATAGGCCGCCGAGATTTTTTATGTAGTGGTGACGCGAAATCGCGTCAATCACACGATATTTATTTTTGGACGTTCCGGATTGTTTGACAAGTGATTCGTGGTACACGTGGAAGGCGGATGGCATCCGCCGATATTTCCAAGGGATCGTATTGTTTGATGACGTGTTAATTAGGTGGACCGTGCATATACGATGTCGGTTCACTACGTGGATTTATCTACGAGTGACTAAGCGAGTTGTCGCTTATGACGCGTATTTTGCGGACGCGTCGGTGTAAATATTTGATACAACATTATTTTGTCTTATGTGTATTATAAATTTAGTATTGATTATGGCATTCTTTATTTAAGTGATCAATTAGGGTTTTCGATAGTTTAATTTGTGTGTGTACGATGTTGTACTTGTAGACAAGTGTACGCTTACGATTGTTTGACTTTCAGGTGTACGCTTAAGATTAATTTATTCTTAGTGGTGGTCTATTATGGTAAAATAGGACTTTATGACAGTTACGTAATGTATGTTGGTTATTTTGACACTTAGTGATTCATTGACAGCTCACAAGTGTATATATAGGAATGAGCTTTGTTAGGAATTAATCATCAATGCTGGTTAGTAAAAGTGGGGACCGAAGATGTAAACTTTTAGGGTTGCCGATTAGGTCATGCATTTGGGTAAATGTGTTTATTGGTATACTTCTCTTTATTTAATGTTTATGTGAGATTGCACTCTTTTGTTATTTTTTATTTATGTTGTTTTATATATGTTTGATATGCATTGTTTATGCATTTGTCCTAGGGTTTGTTTATGTCGATTATTCCATCAAACCTTAGATGTTGTCATAGGGTTTATTTATGTTGATTATTCCATGAAACCCTAAATGTTGTTTGTTGCGTCTGTGTACGCATATGGAGGATGCATTTCATATGATTGTTCGTCGACCTATTTTTGCTTAGCTTTTTGCATGATAGTTTGGGTCGCTTCTGCGGTCTATTTTAGACCAAAGAACAACACAGCCAACTCTTGTTGCAGAATCGTACCATTTTGGTACATCTCTATGAGAGCTACCCAAAAATCGGATGTCCTCTCTACCTGCAAATGAGAAGATGCAAGTCGTTGAGTAAGATGGCATGGATGAAGTGATTTGCCGCCATATTGTTGTAGTTCCAAGTATTGGTATTATTCTCTTTGTTCTTCAAAATAGGTGACATGAATGCCGAACCGGTTGTTATCGGTGTGATCGTCTCTTTCTCCTTTCCTTTCTTCACCACCTTGCTTTCATTTGTCTCCTCCGTTGGAGATGGATCTGCATCTCTGGTGAATCTGCTTCCTCCAAACCTTGGAGGGATGTCAAGATTGGGTGGACGCCTCACCCGTCCACTCACTATATCTCAAAACCTTTTCTTACATAGAGCTCGTGTCATCATACTCTCCTAGTATATGAAGCCTGCTCCATTAAAGATGGGCACCCTAGAGGGTGGGTCCATAACTTGTAACTCAGACCTCTATTGGCTTTCAGAGTAAGCAGCTCACACGAAGCCTCAAGGATAACCCTGACACCTTTGTGTAGAAATTAATGGTCCATTTAAAGTATTTTCTAGGTCTAAATAGAAATATAAAAAGAAGCCGAGTCAGTATACCTTTAACTTCTCTCTCCAACTCTCAAACTTGTTGCAGTCACTGAGAAATTGGAGAGGGAGCTAGAGCCATGGCTACCTAGGCTATCCAGAGGTTTACGGGAAATATATATTAGGTAGGGGTTTATTTACTAAAAGGTATGTGCCGGCCACAGGATTTGATCGTGATACCTACCGGACGGCAGAGAACCTGTAGCCGGTAGCCTTAGCCGTTAAGTCTTTAACTAATGCTACGTACTATATGGTTCGATATTTAATTAAACATTATCAGGTAGGATAATTCATTTAACTGTAACTGTTTATAGGATACATAGATCCAGTAATGTAAAAGTACGGATTATGGTACGGATAATAAACCAATACCGCGCATTTATTTATTTAATGAAACGAATACCGCGCATGTATTTATTACGGCTACGATTAAATGTGAATTTAATCGGACGGTCGGAATTAACACCGAGATCGCGGAAGAGGATTTTGGCGGTTTTTGGTCATCGCCACATCGGATGACACGTGGCGGAATGATATTGGATCGCGGCATCTTCGAGGATTAAGGGAGCGAATCCGGACATACCACGTGTCGACATTTAGGCCATGTCGTACAGTGTCCGTACAGAAAGTACACCGGCAGCTGTACCTTGTGTACGAAACTGTAATCTTATTGGCTCCGTACATCTGTATATAGAGTCTGTGAGAGAGATAAGACCTAGAAAAATTAGGAGATAGGACCCTTTCTTCCAGAGAGCTTCTGAACAAAAAGTCAACTTTGACCCTCCATAACATACTGCTCAGGGGAGCAAATTCAGAGATTCTTTTTGCTATCGACTCAGGGGAGTCTTGCCTTCACAAGGGTGAAGTTGGTTAGAGTTATTGTGTGCCAAGGTGGCAGTTTTTTTTTCTGAAACACAATGGGGTCAAGGTTATCCTAAAGGCTTCTTGGAAGATGTCCACTCTAAGGACTTATGGAGGTCTCAGAGTTTCAGGTTATGGGCCCATCCTCTAGGGTACCAATCTTTAATGGAACTGGCTCCATATACTGGGAAAGTATGATGATAGGAGATCTATGCGAAAAAAGGTTTTGGGGGATAGTGAGTGGACGGTTGGGGTGTCCATCAAGTCTTGGAATCCCTCCAGGGTTTGGAAAAAGCAAATTCACCAGGAAAGAGGATCCACCTTCAACGGAGGAAACAAAGGAAGGAGAGGTGGTGGACAAAGGAAAGGAGAAGGAGGCGACCACACCCATAGCAACTGGTTCGGCATTCATGTCACCTATTCCGAGGAACAAAGAGAATGATATTGAAACCTGGGACTTCAACAATATGGCGGCAAAGCACTTTATCCTACGCCATCTCACTCAAGGACTTGCATGTCCTCATTTGCAGGTAGAAAAGGCATCCGATCTTTGGATGGCTCTCATAGAGATGTACCGAAGTGGTACGATTCAGCAACAACAGTTGGCTGATCAGAAAGTTAATGAGTATGTATACAAAGGGGGGAAGATGTTGGATTTTTGCAATGAGCGTGCTACACTCTTCATGGAGCTAGAGAGTGCGGGAAAATATTTTAGTGAAAAAGAAAAGGTTAACTGTTTACTGATGAAGTTACCTGATAAGTTTGAGAACATAGTCAACCGTGTGCAGGACTTGCCGGACTCAAGGTGGATATGGAACTCAGTGGTAGGGATGATTCTCGTTCAAGATAATACGATTGAGATCTGAAGGGGAGGAAAGAGTGGCCAGGCCTTGGCAACTGCGACTGATAGGAGGAACAAGGATTCCTGGAAACCGGTCGGAAACTATGGGGGGAGGGAGCAGAAAAATCAGACGGACGAGTTTGGACCAAGGTCTCCCAAAGGTTTATGTCATTTTTGTAAGAAACCTGAGCACTATATGGCAGAGTGCACTAAGCTAACCGAGCGCTTGTTAAAGGAGGGGCAAACCGGTGGTACCCCGAGAGGAAAGAAAAAGGCCCTTGTGACACAAGTACATGAGGCGGAATCCGAGGACGAGGACG
Organism: Zygnema cylindricum; assembly: GCA_037447655.1. Taxonomy (NCBI): domain Eukaryota; kingdom Viridiplantae; phylum Streptophyta; class Zygnematophyceae; order Zygnematales; family Zygnemataceae; genus Zygnema; species Zygnema cylindricum. Next base: position 721,876 of record JBBHKE010001395.1, on the reverse strand, counting down.
ATGAGCTCCTTTTAGATGAGGAGTTGGAGGCGAAAAACGAGGTCGAAATTCCACGAAGGCAGAAATGTGCTTACGGCGGATTGAAAGGTGAAGCAGGCTGGATTGTAGATTCAGGTGCCTCCATGCACATGTGTAAGGATAGGCACCTGTTCACTACGATAACAAATATTCACACCGTAGAGATAGAGTACGGGGATGGGAGGATAGTCACCACTACTCTTGTAGGATCGGTAGATCTGAAAGTGTTAGTAGAAGGAAAGACATCTATAGTAACATTCTCCGATGTATTGTTTATTCCGGAGCTGAACAAAAACCTCATCTCTACATCTGTATTAGATGATAAGGGTTTTTTTACTAGCACTAGGGAAGGAGTCCTTACTGTTAGTTTTGAGGAGGATGTCTATTTCATTGCTGATAAAGGTAGCCATGGGATGTTTAGGCTGGTTTTAAGTAATGAAACGAAGAAACTTTATTATGTTGGTGTTCATGATATTATGATGTGGCATAAGAGGCTTGGGCATGTGAATCTAGACAAGTTAAGAGAGATGAAAAAGATGGGAGTGGTGGAAGGGATTAAGTTCAGTGAGAGTGATAATATAAGTGATTCTAGTGGGTATGCTCAAGGTAAAGCACACAGATTACCCTTTCCTAAAACAACCACCTACAAGGGAGAAAAACTTCTAGATCTAGTACACACAGATATTTGGGGACCGGCTAAAGTGCCCTCACCGGGGGGGAAAAGATTTATGATGACTATCACTGATGATTGGTCTCGGTATTTCTGAGTGTATTTTTTGAAAAACAAGTCCGAAGCTCAAGATTGTTTTAGACAATATAAAGCATGGAGTGAAAAACTCCATGAAACTCCAATCAAGAGAATAAGGAGTGACAATGGTGGAGAGTATACTTCTAACCAGTTTGAGGATTTTCTTGAGGGAAGATCGGGTCCAACACCAAAAGACAGTTCCAGAAAACTCGGAACAGAATGGGGTAGCTGAAAGGTTAAATAGAACACTAAGTGATAGTGCTAGAAGTATGTTGTCAGATAAGAAGATAGGAAAAAGGTTTTGGGCAGAAGCAATGAACTGTGCTAATTACCTCAAAAATAGAGTTCTTACTTCAGCTATAAAAGATCAAACACCTTATGAGAGATGGACAGGCCAGAAACCAGACATATCTCACTTAAAGGTTTTCGGCAGTCAAGTATTCAGTCTAGATACAGATCGGTTTAATTGGAAGCTAGATCCTAAAGGAAAACTGGGATACTTATTAGGATATGACGAGGATGTTAAAGGATATAGAGTTTATGATCTAAAAAGTGAAGATATAATCTTAGTAAAGCATCTAGTAGTTATGGATGAAGGAAAGTTTGTGGATCCCTTCAAATATACAAAGTCAGTAAAAATCAGATTTGAGTCAGAAAATTCCGATGACTTTGAGCTTCCTAACTATCCAAGTTTTACAGAAGATGACATTCTTACAGGTACAAATCAGACCGAAAAGGACTCGGCTGTGGAAACTCTAGTGACAACTCTAACCGAGGCGGAAGATGTGGTGGAAATTGATTCGGAATCAAGAGATAGGGGAGAAGCCGAGTTTGTTCGAAAGAATCCACAAAAACCATCTATTCTGGCCTTCGATTTTGAGGCGGGAAGGAAAAGTAGCAAAAGACTGCAAGAAAAACAGGTTAATAACAAGGTAACTAAACTATCTCATCAAGATGAACCTCAAACTTATAGAGAGGCGATGACTTGTCCAGAAAGAAACCGGTGGAAGACAGCCATCAATGAGGAGATGGCCTTAATTATGGTAGCCAATACTTGGGAGCTGGTGGATTGTCCATCTAACAGAAAACGAATCGGTTGTAAGTGGGTTTTCAAATTAAAACTCAACCCACATAACACAATCGAGCGCTACAAGGCCCGACTAGTGGCAAAGGGATTTACACAAAAGGAAGGAATTGACTACGAGGAAACCTTTGCCCCGGTGGTCAGATTTCCCTCCGTCCGCATACTTTTCAGCCTGGCAGCAGTGGAAGACATGGAAGTGCACCAAATGGACATCAAGACAGCCTTTTTGCATAGAGAAATGGAAGAGGAGATCTTCATGCGACAACCCGAAGGGTTTGTGGAGGAAAGAGAGGAGAGTAAGGTATGCCGGCGGATTAAATCTCTTTATGGTTTGAAACAGGCGCCTCGACAATGGAATAAGAAGCTTGATGAGTTTCTTATCGGTCTGGGATATATCCGGATCAGCTCAGATCACTCAATCTATGTTTTCGAAGATGAGGAAGGTTTTATATTTATTGCAATTTATGTTGATGATTTGCTTATTTTAAGTAAATCAATGGAAAAAATTAATAAACTGAAAACCGATCTTAAGGGGAGATTTCAAATGAAGGATATTGGGGAAGCAAAATATATTTTGGGAATTCAATTAGAAAGAGACCGAAAAAGAAAAATTATAAGATTGACTCAAAAGGAAGCAATAAGGAACATGCTAGAAAAATTTCAAATATATAAAGCTAATAGTTGTACAACTCCAATGGAGTTGAAGAAGGGAAGTGACGGGAGTGAGGAAGAAGGAGTCATAGTCTTAGATGAGGAATTATCTCTTGAAGAACAGAAGTTCATACAGACTATTCCTTACAGGCAAGTAGTGGGAAGTCTAATCTATTTTATGAATTCTACCCGACCAGATTTAGCTACAGCTGTAGGAGTGCTAAGTAGAAGTCTAAATGCTCCCACTTAGAGGGATTGGGAGGCAGCTAAGAGAGTCCTTAGATAGTTGATAGGAACTAGGGATGTATGGTTGCATTTGGGTGGGGAGAATACTGACATCACTACTTGGAGTGATGCCAGTTATGGTGATGCTCCGATGAGGAGATGCACTTCTGGATATGTATTATATGTGGGTGATGGGGCTTGCTGTTGGAGTAGCAAACAACAAAAAGTTATTGCTCAGTCCACCATGGAGGCTGAGTATATGGCCTCTTGCTCTGCTTTAATAGAATTGATGTGGTTAAGTTTTTGTTGTTTTTAGAAAGCTTTAGTCCTCTTTATGCCTCAGCTGTGAGAGAGAGCTGTTCAGGACTTAAGCTATTTTTGGTTGAGTTCGGTTCAGTACTTACCGAAATTAGTGTGACAGTGAAGTTGGGAGTTCACGGTTCATTCACACTTGGGACACGTGTCGTCACTTGGGAGAATGCGTGAGTATGTCCTCCGTGGACGTACGGAAATTCGGTAGGACCACTGGACTTCGTGAAGTCAATTATACGGTGCCAAATCCTCTAATCGGACCGCTGACAGCCGCCGCCAACAAATAGTGACGAGGCGTGACTAGATCATTATCACTTTACGTTGTCTGAACTTCGGTGTAAATATTTGTGATAGAATGTTAGATGTACGGCTGGAATGCCTCCGTACAGCTTAGTGTAGTTTCGGTGTATAAAAGTAGGACTTAGTGAATTTGATTTTTAGGAACAAATGATATGAAAACTGTACTCTCAATTTTATGTAATTTCATTTCTACATATCTCAGAGATTTGTGCGCGGAATTATTTGAAATATTGTGTGTGTGTTCCTTTGTATGTTATCTCAATTGTGGCAAATTTTCAAGACGTTTGGAGCATTTTTCTGAAAGTTATAGTCTGTCAAAGTTTATGTTCAGCCATCGGTATTTGTGCAAGCTTCCTCTCTTGATTTGTTCTACGATGACTACTGCTGCATCTTCTTCATCTTCAGTACCAGCACTTGTCTCAGAACAACAGTTTTTTCTTGGTGAGCTTGGTCACCTTAAGAGTGGTGTGCACAATTTTTTTGTGATAATCAGGCAGCAATCGCTATTTCTGCCAATCCTAAACATCATTTTAAAGCCAAACACATGGACATCAGACTCAGCTTTGTTAGAGAGAAAGTAGAAAACAAAATAATCAGTTTAGAGTACCGACCAGATAGTGAGATGGTAGCAGATATGATGACCAAACCTGTGCCTTCCCCTAAGCTAATTTTGAGCAGGGAAAAGTGTGGTCTGAAATTAAAGATTGACTAGAAAATAAGGGGAGTGTAGAAATTAATGGTCTTTTAAAGTATTTTCTAGGTCTGAATAGTAATAAGAAAGAAGCCGAGGCAGTCTACCTCTAACTTCTCTCTCCAACTCTCAAACTTGTCGCAGTCACTAAGAAATTGGAGAGGGAGCTAGAGCCATGGCTACCTAGGCTATCCAGAGGTTTACGGGAAATATATATTAGTTAGGGGTTTATTTACTAAAAGGTATGTGCCGGCCACAGGATTTGATCGTGTTACCTACCGGACGGCAGACAACCGGTAGCTGGTAGCCTTAATCGTTAAGTCTTTCACTAATGTTACGTACTATATGGTTTGATATTTAATTAAACATTATCAGGTAGGAATAATTCATTTAACTGTAACTATTTACAGGATACAAAGATCCAGTAATGTAAAAGTACGGATTATGGTACGGATAAAAAACCAATACCGAGCATTTATTTATTTAATGAAACCAATACCGCGCATGTATTTACTACGGCTACGATTAAATGTGAATTTAATCGGACGGTCGGAATTAACGTCGAGATCGCGGAAGAGGATTTTGGCGGTTTTTGGTCATCGCCATATCGGAAGACACGTGGCGGAATGACATTGGATCGCGGCATCTCCGAGGATTAAGGGAGCGAATCCGGACATACCACGTGTCGACATTTAGGCCATGTCGTACAGTGTCCGTACAGAAAGTACAACGGTAGCTGTACTTTTTTGTACGGAACTAAAATGTGGTTGGCTCCGTACATCAGTAGATAGAGTCTGTGAGAGAGATAGGACTTAGAAAAATTAGGAGATAGGACCCTCTCTCCCAGAGAGCTTTTGTACAAAAGGTCAACTTTGACCCTCCATAACTTACTGCTCAGGGGAGCAAATTCAGAGATTCTTTTTGCTATCGACTTAGGGGAGTCTTGCCTTCACAGGGTTAATTTGGTCAGATTTATTGTCTGCCAGGGTGGCAGTTGTTTTTTCTGAAACACAAAGGGGTCAGGGTTATCCTATAGGCTTCTTGGAAGCTGTCCACTCTGAGGACTTATGGAGGTCTCAAAGTTTCACTTTGTGTTTCAAAAAAAATAATGCCACCGTGGCATACAAAAACTCTGACCACCACCACCATTGTGAAGGCAAGACTCCCCTAAGTTGATAGCAAAAAAAATCTCTTAATTTTCTCCCCTGAGCAGTTAGTTATGGAGGGTCAAAGTTGACCTTTTGTACAAAGGCTCTCTAGGAGAGAGGGTTTTATCTACCAAATTTCCTAAGTCCTATCTCTCTTTAAAACTGTATCTAGTGAAGTACGGTACCAATCAAAATACTGTGTCGTACAGAAAGGTACAAGTGCCGATGAACTTTTTGTACGTCTATTTTACGACATGGCTTACGATATGGCTAACCAATTGACAGATGTCATATCTGGATTCGTTCCTGTAATCCTCGGAGGTGGCGTAATCCAATGTGGTCGTGCCACGTGTCAATCGATGTGGCGGTGATCGAAAACCGCCAAAATCCAATTTTGCGATCTCGGCATCTTTCGCGGCCGTCCGATTAAAACCGGGTTTAAATTGTAGCCATCATAAAACGTTGCGCGATATTTGTTTCGCTGTCAAAAAAAAATGCGCGGTATCCGTTTCGGAACCATATCGTACTCCGTACTTTACAAACGTGTATCCATGAGCGACGTCGATAGTTTCAGTTAAATGAATTAGTTCACGCTTCACAGTTTATATATATTTGTCAAACCCTATATGTCACAGCACCGATCTTAGTCTATAGGATAAAGCTACCGTCTATTTTAAAATTGACGGACGGCAGGTACTAAGATCAAATCCTAGGTCCGTCAATTATATTTTGGTAAATCTACCAAAATCTTACATCTGTCTCTCTATCGTTTAAGCAACATAGGCAGCCATGACTCTACCTTCCTTTTCAACTTTTAGTGATTGCCACAAGTGTGGAAGCTAAAGAGAGGAGTTAGAAGCAGATTGCCTCGGCTTCTTTTCTGCCTTTCATTTTAGACCTAGAAAATACTAAAAATGACCATTAATTTCTACAGCAAGCGTGGAAAAATTTTAAGCGGTTGAAACAATATTTTGAAAGTCAAATTTGTCCAACCGATTGACCGTCAATTTTGTACTCAACGCAACTGTATTTGTACCAATATGTACTTCAAACATACAAATTTTGACAAAGTGACGTTAATGACTTTGCGTAACCAAAATAGTCACTGTCATGATCATTTCCTTTTATAAATTTTGACTAAATGAAAACGACAAAAACAAGTTCCTATTCAAGGCTCAAGTCAAACTGTTGCCTTGTTCCGAGATCCGGACATTGCGGAGTGTGCAATTTTAGTCAACAGTCAACAAAGTCAAAGTCAACTAAATTTACGATGGTGAATTTCTATATAAGTTGCCAATTTTGGAATTGAGTTTCATGTGAAGTGTTATGTATGGGAAGTCTTTTTATCGCTATCCAATATGTACAATTTTTACATCTTGCGACGTTAAATATACCATTCCATAAGTCAGAATCGGGTACTTGAATTCGTGCTCGATCTGTACCCGATTCGTACCTTGTTAGTCGCGTCGGATCCGGAACGGATTCGAGTGCCAAAATTTGGGGCCAGCTGGATAAGGCCGGGTGATACAGAAAAAAATAAGCAAATTCGAGTACGGCCATTAATCAAAAAACGAAAAAAAATGAAGATTTCGTAGGTATGTTCCACCACATTACAGTACTGCGAGTCGAGACCCACTAGACTCACCAACCTGGAGAAACTTGTAACGAACCTATCCTATCCTGTACTGTAGTGACCATTCTATGGTACTTTCAAACATCATTGTAGTTTGTACTCTTAGAATAGTGGAAAGTACAGTATGAGGGAGATGTACCACTAATTTTGTAGTCATTAGGGTAAGGGTAGTCGCGAGATATCCAGTTTGGTTAACTTTTTTTTTCTTAAACGCGAATGGGGTACCGGGTAACAATTTATGAGCATGCAATAACGCAGCCGGATTTCGGGTGTTGATATTTTGAAAAAAAAATGTCAGATTCGGGTATCTGAAATTTTGACTTTTGCGACCTTTGACATGTTCCAGAGGTCGCAAAAGTTAAAATGTAAGATAGAGGGAGAGGGAGAGGGAGAGGGTGAGGGAGAGGGAGAGGGAGAAGGAGAAGGAAAGGGAGAGGGAGAAAGAGGAGACACAACTTTAAAAATTAATAATTAGAGTCTGATTCTTACAATCTCTTTCAAATGAAAATTGTAAATATAAAGGACCAAGGAAGTTATTCTAAACTGGTAAAAGAAAATAACTTCAGTACATAATCATTCTAACAGAATGACATTAAATAAATTAATAAATTAGAAAAAAAAATGTTAAAAGAAACGTGATAAGCCTACTTTATACTATTACGGTCATTACAAACATTTGCCAAAAAGGTTCTAAATGAAAAGATCAATTTTATCCATTGTTTGATGTTATAATAACAACAATTCACATGTGAGAATTTTATTCACCTTTTGACTTCTCTTCGATATTTTTTACAAACATATGAAATAGAAAGGTTTTTTGAGATTCACTCTTAGACTGTCAATTGTCCGATAACTACAAAAATCAATTTAGAATGGCAAAATTTATTTTAAAATTACAGAATCTAATCTCAGGTTCCAAAATTTCATCTAGAATCACAATTTCTACAACAAATAAGTGAGTTAGAATCGACAAAATCAAGTTAAGAATAGCAAAAGTCCATGTCTAATCGCAAAATTCAATTCAGTTTTGCAAAATTCTGGGCGTGGTTGAAAACTTATGCTAAAGAAACAAAGTTCGGTTGCAGGAAAACTACCATTTTTTTATTTCAAAAAACATAAGAATAACCATTAATGCAGTCAGTATATCATAAAAATCTTGTCTTTCAGGAACAGATACTAATATACACCCAATTTAAACATGTTACGATCAATGTTATAATCAGCCGTCGCAGGCTATCGCGCGGCCAGCTAGCTTGTCGTTACGTGTAGTTAGTGGTCTAGGTTGGTTTGGAGTCATTAAGTTTAGTTGTACGTTTTGGTAGTACCTTGGTCTCGAGGAGATTTTAGTTAGGCGACGACCAAGTATTACGTCGTTTGGCGTGTACGGTATGTATGTTCGTTTTGTCGTTATGTTTTGGTTTTGATTGTACGTATGCTTAGTACTTTAGTACTATGTCGTTTCGCGTATAGACGCGATTTGATTTGTAGGCGCTTCGTGCGCACTTTATGTTTAGTTTGTTTTTACTTTTTAGTTTGATAGTGTGACCTTTCACTTGCAGTACTATATATTGCAGCTTAGGGGGAAAGGGAAGTTAATCTTTTTATGGGAGAAAATGTCTATGAAATATATTGGCTTTTGTGGACAGTTCTCTCTCGTGTGAAATGTTATGAATGCTTTCGCTGTATTTTGAACTCTGAGTTTTGTATAAGATCCTTTCAAGTGGTATCGGAGATTGTGTGCTCCTTTGAGTTGTAAAAGGGTGGCTAGTTTGGCCGCCATGGGGAGAAAGAAGGAAAATACCCCTTCTCCTATGACGCCTTCTTCTTCTACGTTGATTCCTCGACCTCCGGATCCGGATTCTCCGGATCCAACCGAATCAAATCATTGTCGGATCCGGAAGTAGAAACTCCATTTGCTTTCACCGGAAAAACTTTTGAGGAAGCCGTTTCGATTGATCCGTTCGGACAAAAGAAGGAGAATGAGGGGAAAAAGAAGGAGGGAGATGACGCAATGGAATATCATCTTCAAAAACTGATGGATGGTCTTTTCCGATATGTTGATCAACGGATCTCGGAGATGAACCGTGTCACGAGACCTCCATTTTTTGGAGATCCTATTCTGACACAAAGCGTCGTTGATACGGAAGGAGATGAGGAGGAGATGAAGGAATCAATTTGAAAGGGGAAACTTCCCATCGATGACGATTCCGATCTTGATGATTGGAGTGAAGGGGACGAGCAAGTTGAATCTATGTCCGGAAAAATTGTCATCATCAATGGGACGAATTATCAATCGTGGAAGATATATATCAAAGGTCAATTCAAATTAAAACGCCTTTGGAAGGTGGTAAAAGGGGTGGACAAGATGCCTACCTCGGATCGGAGAGCTTATCGGGTGTGGACAAAGAAAAATCATTCCGCCGTCGGCGGTTTATTTCAATCATGTAGCACTACAATTCACGATTTATTTCTTACCTGAAGATTCGCCCATGATTGTTAGGTAGCCTTTGAAAATCATTTTGAGAAGAGTCTTCAAAACAAGGGGCAACATATTTATACTGATTATACATCCTTCAAAGTGAAACCAAATGAATTGATCGATGAGGCCGCAAAGAGATTTAATATTATTATTGAGCAACTCGCAAATATGGGAAAATTTATTGAAGAGAATGATAAGGCATCGGTGTTCAGTCATGACTTACCGAAGAAAATGATACACTTAAGGGACATTCTCTTATCGAGGGATTCGAACACCTTAGAATCGATCATTACATTCCTTAAATCGACCGAGGCCAATCGCCCGAGCTCATCGAGGGGAACCCAACCGACCGCTTCCCTCAATGCGACAACACCGGAAACGCTCGATCTAAATTATTCTCGGGGAAGAGGTGGAAGAAGAGGGGAAAATCCAAGAGGAAGAGGGGGAAGAGGACACGAAAGGGCTGGGAGATCTCCTTCCCACCCCGGATATTCAGATTTGACCAATATTGTCTGTTTTCAATGCGGCAAACTTGGTCACATGGCGGCTTATTGCCCGGATAAGGAGCGCCAATATCACTTTTGCGGGAAATGGGGTCATATAAGCCCCCAATGTTAATCGAAGGCCGAAAATGGAGGCGGCGGTGGAAGAGGAGATCGCGGTGGTAGAGGAGATGGTGGCGGCCGATACGGTGGGCGCGGCGGCGGTCGTCTTGGCGGCCGCGGTGGCCGCGGAGGCCGCCATGGAAGAGGAGGAGGACATTTTATGGGCGACGATCAATTTAAAGGAGAAGGGGAAGACGCGTAGATATTTTTGGTCCTTATCTTGTCGCTTGATTTGTTGGCAGGTGCTATGCAACAAGATAAGAGTGGATTATTGATTTTGGCACGTCACACCACGTTTGTACTGACGCTTCACTCTTTGACGATTTTCCGAACTCACGGTACCAAAACGAATCACTGTCGCAAGTGGACAAGTGATTTCGATAAGTACAGTGGGTATTGTACGTTTGGATTTAACAATTTTAGACGCAAGTGGCGTTGAAAAAGTGGCGCAAGCCCAACTAACAAATGGTTTGTACTTACCCGAAGGTTCAGTGAACCTTCTCAGTGTACCGCAAATACAGCGAGTGGGCGTCAGCCTGCTCGCGTATGGCGACTCCACAATAAAAATTGTACGTTTTGATGGTGTATTAATAGGCGAAGGAGAAGTTACAGATTTTATGCATAGTCGGCTAAAATGGCGTCGGCCGAAAATTTCCCCCCCAAATTCTGGTGGAATTATTTTTCAAATCTCTGAATTGAAAGGCGATCTAACTTTGTGGCACCACCGCATGTGTCACACATCCGAGAGGAGTTTAGGACGCATGATTAAAAATGGAAGTGTAAAAGGATTAGACTTGGCGTCAGGGGAGAAAATTAACGGGTGCGAGGGACGTAGTGAGGGGAGACAAATCCGAAAGCCGCATCCAGCCAAGGATCGAACGTATCAATCTAAGCATCCGTTTGATCTTGTGTATATTGATTTATGTGGGGCTAAAAACCGGAGACGATTGGAGGAAACAAATATATTATGGTGGTGGTGGACGATTTTTCTTTCGCTTCACATGGGTAGTATTACTTAAACACAAATCCGAAGCATTTTTACGCTTTCAAGAGTGGCATGTGATGGCCGAAAGGCAATGTGAGATAAAATGAAAATCTATTAGATCGGATAATGGAGGGGAATTTCTCACCAATATACCGCATCTTACTCACCGGAATGTAAAGGCGTTGCCGAGAAGAAGAACCGTACTCTTCAAGAAATGGTACGATCCGTGGTACACGGATCCAAGAGGAGTATTAATTTATGGGGCGATGAGATTTTGACAGCAAATTATATTTGCAATCGGAGAATTACATCGGTTTCGAGTGATAAAACTCCGTATGAGTTGTGGTATGGCCGAAAGCCTACTCTACACCATAGTAGGATTTGGGGATGCCGTGCGTCAGTTTATATTTAAGCACAAAAGAGAAAAGGTAAATTTGCGTCGAGAAGTTGGAGTGGATACTTTTTGGGGTATAGTTCGAAAGGGAGTCTTTATCAAGTTTATGACACGATTCAAAATATCTTTGAGGAATCGAGGAATGTGGATTTTCACGAGGATTTATTATCCATAATCTCTCGATCTGCTAAGTGACATTCGAATCTTGACTTTCATGAAGAATTTGAAATCGGTGATCTTAATGACATTGACGGTTCGGATTCGGAAGTTGATCCGGAATCCACCTCCAATGTTAAGAGGGGGAAAGGTAAAATTGCGGAGAATGTAAATTTTGGTAACATTGGAGGGGATTCACGAAGCCAAAATTTTTGAATGTCTTCGGACACGAGGAAATATTCGTCTTCTAAATCAAGTGAACCAAATATTATTGAGGAGGAACCAGCGAGGGAGGAGAAAGTATTTGAGCCGAGAAGGAGTATGCGGGAAAATAGGGGTAAGAAACCGGCTCGTCTTTCTTTTGATGGTAAGGGAATGTGGAGAATTCATATTATTTTATTTCGGCAGAGAGGGAGGATGATTTTCTTTATAGCAATCATTATGTGAAAACAAGTCAGGCGATCCGCAATCGTATAGGGAAGCACGAAAATCGTGCGATTGGGAGAAGCATTAGAAACCGGCGTGGGAAAGAGAAATTCAATCAATTATTGACAACCGTACTTTTGAGGAGGTAAGCCTACTGGAGGGTAAAAATGCTATTGATGCAAAATGGATTTTTAATACCAAAACTGGTGCATCGGGGGAAGTAGTAAAACATAAGGCTCGGTTAGTTTGCAAGGGCTTTCAACAAAGAGAGGGGATAGATTATACGGAGACATATGCACTGGTAGTGAAGTTTGATTCATTGAGGATGATAATTGCTATTGCCGCTGCCGGCAAGAAGCACATTCACCAAATGGACGTAGAGACGGCGTTCTTAAATGGTGACTTAGAGGAGAAGGTTTATATCAAAGTTTCAGAAGGAGAAGTGTCGAAGGAGGGGAAGGTATGGCGGCTGCAAAAGTCCTTGTACGGACTAAAACAAGCACCGCGGACTTGGTATTTGAGATTACACAAGGTCCTAACCAAATTTGGATTTATACAAACAGTTTCAGACTCTGGATTTTACGTAAAAGGTGAGGGGGGGGATCAAATCATATTTTCTGTCTACATGGATGACTTTTGGATGATATGTGACAAATTGACGCGAATCGCAAAATTGAAGGAGTACCTGCATCTACACTTTAAAGTCACGGATTTGGGGGACATATGATATATTCTTGGAGTGGAAGTTTTGAGGTACGATAATGGAGATATTAAATTGTCGCAAGCTCAATATTGTAAAGAAGTACTAACAAAATTTGCTATGTTGGATTCTAAGCTGGTTTTGACACCACTAGATTCCAAACTTCAATATCGAAAATTTGAGGAGGAAGAAAATGTCCACGTGCCCTATCGTGAGGTCGTTGGAAGTTTAATGTATTTAAGTGAGGCCACGCGACCTGATATTTCGGCCGCAGTTTTTGTCGTGAGCCGATTTTGTCAGGCACTTAAAAAGATTCATTGGGAGGCCGTGAAGAGGATATTTCGTTACCTTACAGTACGTTCGAGATTGGTTTATTATTTCGATCTGGACGGACATCTTTGGAGTGCGTGGGATATTAAGACGCAGAATGGGGTGGAGATTTTGACACAGCAAAGTCAACGTCTAGATATGCTTTTGTTTTTGGTGGCGCGGCAATTTCTTCGAATACGCGAGTCCAGCCAACTGTCGCATTAAGTTCAACCGAAGTGGACTATATGGTTGCGTGTCATACGTCTTATGCGTCGATTTGGATCAATGAGTTACTTGGGGAATTGAGGATTTCTATTGGCTGTATGAAAATATTTTCTGACAGCATGAGTTCGATGGCATTGGTGAAGAATCCTGTCTTCAACAAAAAAAACAAAACATATCAGGATTCAGTGGCACTTCGTACGCGATTTTGTCACCACAAAGGACGTTGAATTTTTGTACTTTTCGACGTTGGAGGAAGCCGCGGATATACTGACGAAAGTCGCGACTCATGATGTACTTTTGAGGGGAAGACCTAAATTAGGTTTGGTGTAATGATTACAACTTTGAGAGGGGGAATGTTAGGATCAATGTTGTAAACGGCCGTCGCAGTCTGTCGCGCGGCCAACTAGCTTGTCGTTACGTGAAGTTAGTGGTCCAGGTTGATTTGGAGTCATTAAGTTTAGTTGTACGTTTTTGTAGTACACTGGTCTTGTGGAGATTTAGTTTGGCGACGACCAGGTATTATGTCGTTTGGCGTGTACGGTATGTATGTTCGTTTTATGTCGTTTGGCGTGTACGGTATGTATGTTCGTTTTGTCGTTATGTTTTGGTTTTGATTGTACGTATGTTTAGTACTTTAGTACTATGTCATTTCGCGTATAGACGCGATTTGATTTATAGGCGCTTCGTGCGCACTTTATGTTTAGTTTGTTTTACTTTTTAGTTTGATAATGTGATGTTTCACTTGCAGTACTATATACTCCAGCTTAGGGGGAAAGGGAAGTTAATCTTTTTATGGGAGAAAATGTCTATGAAATATATTGGCTTTTGTGGACATTTCTCTCTCGTGTGAAATGTTATGAATGCTTCCGCTGTAGTCTTGCACTCTGAGTTTTGTGTAAGATCCTTTCAAAACATTTAGAAGTGAATCCATTCCCAACCAATTATAATTTGACAATACTTTATGGTATAACAATGTTCTGCAAAGTCCGAGGTTTCTCACCAGGTCCAGTTTAAGGTTTTGCAGAACCATTTTCTTTATCTTTTTTTCGGAAGAAAAAGAAAACAAATAGACCTCCGATAAGCAAAAAAAAGGTAACTGCTCTAACTACCCCTCCAATTATGGCAATGGTATATCTGCCTCTTGAGGTTTTGGACGAATTGAGGAGATTGATTTGTTCTCGATTTTGATAGAGAGCTTGGGTAACTATTATTTAATCTATTCTTTTAGGAATAAAAATTCTCAGATGACTTCTGACGATTCCTTATGCATTGGAAGGAGGAGGAGGAGGAGAAGGAGGAGGAGGAGGAGGAGGAGAGGTAGGAGGAGGAGAAGGAGAAGGAGGAGGAGAAGGAGAAGGAGGAGTGGAGAGGAATAGGTAGAAGGAGATATAAGAAGGAAAGAAAAGAAAAAGGAGGAGGCTTGAAGGAAGAAAAAGAGGAGAAAGAAAGTAGGAGGAGGAGAAGAGGAGGAAACAGAAGTATGAGGGATCCAGAATAAAACATCCCCTATCGTAGAAAACTAGTGCGGCATAAAAAGCGGTAATAATATAAATTGGGATTTTAAAGGTTTAATTTAGTAATATTTTTTTAGGGTTTATTAGGGTTTTAAAAAACCCAATAATTTCGTAAAAATAATTTTAGTAACAAATGAAGAAATAAATACATTAAATTTTAGTTTTTTTTTTTGAGTGACTAGTAATACAACCTTCTCCTCGGTTTAGAAAATAACTATTTTGATTCAAATAATAATTAAAAACAAACGAACAAAAATCGTTAATACATCCAAAAAAAGAAAAAAATAAAGGTTGTTTTTATCTGATATGTTACATTTTTCAAGAAATGAAGTAAAAAATCAAAAAGTATGTATTTTTGTGTTGTTAATTTATTAAATTATCAAGAATATTAGTAGGTTCAATATTAAGAACTTATATTATTAAAAAACTATATTATTAATGTATTTATTTCTTCATTTGTTACTAAAATATTATATATCGTAGTATTATAAAAGTAAATAAGGGTACGTCCCCATGTATTAAAGTATCTAATTTCCCTGTCTTTTTGCCCTAAAATTCAGGGAACTTTGACAAAAACTTTAGCGGTACGAGAAAATCATTTTTACCAAAGTAGAGTGAACGTCAATTCATACTTTGGATGTACGGCGTGTTTGTCATCATGTGAACGCATTTTGGCGTTTTCCCCTTTTCGACCACTGGGCAAGAGAATCTAACCAAAAAAAAAACTTCATCCAAAATCACTTCGAGGGGGTGATTTTAGTTAAAGTACCGCCCAAACAGCAAATGAAAAATGACCCACGCACGCGCTACAAGAGTGGGAAAATTTTAGGACGAGGGAGAGTCCTCTCTATTTTTCTCCGTGACGGTCACGCTCATGTACGGAAAAAAACCTCATGTACGGAAAAAAATTTGCAGGGGTCTCGGACCTCCACTTTCATTCATGGGGTCTTTTGCAATATTTTCCGCCGTCGTCGCCTCTCCCCTCTCCCTCTCACACCATCGCTCCTATCTCACACTATTTAGAATGAGACACGACAATATTGGTATAAAATGAAAGATGTTTTAAAAATATGTTTTTTGACAATTTTTAGGTTTTTTTTTAGTGGCAAATCGAGTGAGAAAAGTAGAAAAAACGAAATCGGGAAAACATGGCGGAAAGTTATTGAAACAGTGACGTCGACGTTGTCATAAGTGAGCATGACATCACAATGTCACCAAACCCTAAACATCTACAATTTCACAAAAATCTAACCGTTTACCACTGTCGCAATTTTTGTTGGCGTCACTAATCGTCGGAGGTTTCGTAGTCGGCTTCAATCGTCACAGGTTGTACCAACGTATACAACCGTCACATTTAAAAGTTTCGATTTCATTTTCGCACATAGGGACGCTCTTCAAAGTAGTACAGAGAATCTTCACTACAGTCCAAAATACTTTATAAAAGTACAGATTACATAGGGACGTACCCTATGTTATTAATGATTTGTATTATTAATTATATTAGATTATTACATCAGTAGAAGGCTTTGATATATTATAATGATATTAATAATAGTGTATTATAAGTAAACATATTACATATTATATCATTAAATACATTAGAGTATAGCTTTGTTATACATTATTTGGTTACATTATAATATATAACAATATTATTATTCAGTCCTCTTTTTAGTATTTTTTTTATTGTAAATATTTAGTATTTTACTGATTCAGTGGATATCTCAAAAAATCCAAACTAATCATAGGTAAACATGAATCTTTTAAAAGTTAAAAATATATATTAACAGTCTTTTTGTAAAAATGAGAGAAAGAATGAGATTTGATGAAAAAAGAAAAAAAAAACAGGTATTTTCCAGTTCAAGGCTTATCTTCCCTTTTTTTTTCTTTGTTTTGTTCATAATTAAGATAAGTCAAATCAAGTTTTCCTTCCTCTTTTTTTTTTGTTGTTGTTCTTTTTTCTTTTTTTATGTATTTTAAATCGTCCTTCAATTCTTTCAAAGCGTTCGCTTAAAAATTAAATTTATATTAACAATAACCATAAAAATAGACAAAAAAAAAACATTAATAATAAAAGCAACTATAAACAGAATTATAATAAAATTAAAAAAAATAGAACAGGCTAAAAAAAAAAACAAAAAAAAAAAAATATGCACAAGAATTAATCCACATCAATTATGGTGAGAAGAAAACCTCACTCAAAATATCAAAACAGAGGTCCTTTTTCTCTGTTTTTTCCAACTTTTCAGTAAACAACGGAAGAATTTCAGTTAGTTAAAATTCTTACCGGTGTAATCAACACACATGGTATTGAGGCCAGACTTATGATAGTTGTCAAAAAAGAAAAAAAAAAGGAAGGGGGTAAGGAATCAATTCGAAATGAGACCAGAGATAAAAAAAATAAACAGACCGTTTCTGAAAACTCAAAAAAAAAAAAAAAAAAAAAAAAAACAAACCAAAAAAAAAAGAAATATAATTGTGTCTCACCCCACCCCACCCAACTACACCACACCCGACCCTACACAAACCCACCTCCCCCTCCCCCTCCACCTCCCTCGCCCCCTCTCCCCCTCCCCCTCCCCTCTCCCTCTCCCTCTCCCCTCCCCTCCCCCTCCCCCTCCCCCTCCCTCTCCCTCTCCCCCTCCCCCTCCCTCTCCCCTCCCCCTTCTCCTCCACCACTCCCTCCCCCTTCTCCTCCCACTCTCTCCCTCTTCCTTCTCCTCCCCCTCTCCCCCTCCCCCTCTCCCTCTCCCCTCCTCCCCCTCTCCCTCCACCCACTCCCGCTCCTCCCCCTCTCACTCTCCCTCCCTCTCCTTCCCTCTCCCTCCCTCTCTCTCCCTCTCCCTCCCTCTCCCTCCCTCTCCCTCCCTCTCCCTTCCCCCCTACCTGCCGTATTTTGTGAGGTTTATGACGTTGAGCAGGTAGTAGGGAATGGGCCCATCGAAGGTGTTGAGAGTCAAATTACTGTGGGAAAAAAGTAAAAATTAAATAAATAAATAACTAAATAATAATAACAGTAAGAATAAGAATAATAATAGTAATAGTAGTAATAATAATAATAGTAAAAATGATACTAGTAATAATAGAAAAAAAAGGAGAAAAAAGAAAGGGACAGAGGAGCGAGGGGGTATTGGCGTGCCAATAAGGAAAGAAATAAATAAATGAATGAATAAACAAATAAGTAAATAAATAAATAAGTAAATAAATAAGTAAATAAATAAATAAGTAAATAAATAAGTAAATAAATAAATAAGTAAATAAATTAGTTAATAAACAAATAAGTAAATAAATAAATAAGTAAATAAATAAGTAAATAAATTAATAAGAAAATAAATAAATAAAGAGAGAAGGGGAGAGGGAGAAAAAAGGGAGAGGGGGCGAGAGAGGGAGAGAGAGGCAGAGAGAGGGAGAAAAAATGAGAGAGAGGGAGAGAGAGGGAGAGAGGGCGAAAGAAAGAGAGAGAAGAAGGGAGAGGGGGACAAAGGCGGAGAGACGAGGAGAGGGGGACAAAGGGGGACAGACAGGGAGAGAGAGGCAGGAAGAGGAAGAGAAAGGGAGAGAGAGAGAGGGAGAAGGCGAAGGAAAGGGAGAGGGAGAGGGAAAGGGAAAGGGAGACGGGGAGAGAGTGGGAGAGGGGGGAAAGTGGGAGGGGGAGGGGGGAGGAGGGTGGGGCAGGAGGATGGATATGAGATAGGGTGAGGGAGAGAAAGAGAGAGAGAGAGAAAGATGAGATAAAACAAAATAAAAAAATCAGTAATGACTAGACCACTTAAAATAAAAAAATAATAATTAGGCATGTTAAAAAAACAGTAAAAACAAAAGTAGACAGAAGAGCCTAAGAAACCCATCTCAGCAAATCCTTGTACCGAGGCCACATATATTATATAAATATATATATATATATATATATATATATATATATATATATACATTTCACTCACATATATTTCACTGACATACATTTCACTCACATACATTCCAGTCACACACATTCCACTCACATACATTCCACTCACATACATTCCACTCTAATACAAAAAACTCACATACATTCCACTCACATACATTCCACTCACATACAATCCACTCACATACATTCCACTCACATACATTCCACTCACATACATTCCACTCACATACATTCCACTCTCATACATTCCACTCACATACATTCCACTCTCATACATTCCACTCTCATACATTCCACTCACATACATTCCACTCACATACATTCCACTCTCATACATTCCACTCACATACATTCCACTCTCATACATTCCACTCACATACATTCCACTGACATCCATTCCACCCCTATACATTCCACTCTCATACATTCCACTCGCATATATTCCACTCTCATACATTCCACTCCCATACATTCCACTCACATACATTCCACTCACATTCATTCCACTCACATACATTCCACTTACATGCATTCCACTCACATAAATTCCACTCACATACATTCCACTCACATATATTCCACTCTCATACATTCCACTCACATACATTCCACTCTCATACATTCCACTTACATGCATTCCACTCACATAAATTCCACTCACATACATTCCACTCACATATATTCCACTCTCATACATTCCACTCGCATACATTCCACTCTCATACATTCCACATTCGTATATTCCACTCACATACATTCCACTCTCATACATTCCACTCATACATTTCACTCTCATACATTGCACTTGCATACATTCCACTCGTATAGATTCCACTCGCATACATTCCACTCGCATACATTCCACTTGCATATATTCCACTCACATACATTCCACACACATACATTCCACTCACATACATTCCACTCATACATTCCACTCATACATTTCACTCACATACATTCCACTTCATACATTCCACTCGCATACATTCCACTCGCATACATTCCACTCGCATACATTCCACTCTCATACATTCTACTCGCATACATTCCACTCACATTCTCATGCATTCCACTCACATACATTCCACTCACATACATTCCACTCCCATACATTCCACTCGCATACATTCCACTCGCATACATTCCACTCATACATTTCACTCTCATACATTGCACTTGCATACATTCCACTTGTATAGATTCCACTCGCATACATTCCACTTGCATATATTCCACTCACATACATTCCACACACATACATTCCACTCACATACATTCCACTCATACATTCCACTCATACATTTCACTCTCATACATTGCACTTGCATACATTCCACTCGTATACATTCCACTCGCATACATTCCACTCACATACATTCCACTCACATACATTCCACTCACATACATTCCACTCGCATACATTCCACTCACATACATTCCACTCACATACATTCCACTCACATACATTCCACTCACATACATTCCACTCTCATACATTCCACTCGCATACATTCCACTCGCATACATTCCACTCTCATACATTCCACTCACATACATTCCACTCTCATACATTCCACTCATACATTCCACTCTCATACATTCCACTCACATACATTCCACCATCAAATATTCCACTCTGATACATTCCACTCGCGTACATTCCACTCTCATACATTCCACTCTCATACATTCCACTCACATATATTCCACTAAAATACATTCCACTCACATACATTTCACTCGCATACATTCCACTTGCATACATTATACTAACATACATTCCACTCTTATACACTCCACTCATACATTCCACTCATATACATTCCACTTCATACATTCCACTTGCATACATTCCACTCTCATACATTCCACTATATACATTCCAATTCTATACATTCCACTCTCATATATTCCACCCACATATATGTCAATTCTGGCAGTTGCAGAAACACTTCATTGGAAAGCTGTCCCGTCAAGGAATTGTTGTGCAGGTCCAACGATTTAAGGTTTGTCAAAACGCCAAGGGCGTCGGGGAGAATCCCTTTCAGACCACTAGATGAAAAATCTATGACAGTAACACTCGCAGCCTTTGAGCATTAATCTTTCACTTGTCGAGGTGCTCGCAGCATGGGTCATTGCTCGGATTCGAATATCTTCGTATATGAAAAATTTCTTACAGACCCTGGGGATCGCTATTTTGACAAATGTCAGCCCTAACCCTAACCGCAATATGCAGCAAAATGAGTCTCCGAATAGCGATAAGGATTTCTCTTCCTCGAGCCATGGTAATGGCCATGGCAATGCCGATGCTGATACGGACACTTGTCCATACACTGGTCCGTAGAGATTGTCTTGCAAGTGATTGAGGGTTTTGTTGGTAAAACAGAGGTAGTTATGCGCAGTATGATGGCAAATGCTGTCTGCATACGTGTGCGTACATGCAGATTGTCTTGCTAGTGACAGTAGGTTTTGTTGGCAAAAACGGAGGGAGTTGTGCGTGGTGCAGTAGGGAGGAAGGGAAGGTAAAGTAATGGCGGCGGGTGAGAGAGGAGAGTCTAAAAAGGTTTTGGAGTCGAAAAAGTGGTACGATGTTGTTTCTCTGAAGATGAATTTTTAGGTTTTAGGTCACATTTTACGATTGAAGATCTTAGAAAGTTACATTCGGAGTGGAGCAGATTCGGAATGGAGAGGGCTTTGTTTCGTCTTTATTTTATTGCTTTTGCTTTGGCTTCTCTTTCGCTATTTGTCTCGTTTTTTTTCGTTTTTTCTTTGTTTTTTCATAGTTTTCTTCGTTTTTTCTTCGTTTTTTCATTGTTCTGTCGTTTTTTTAAAGGGGGGACAAATATTGTAGAAGAAAATCAACGCATCGATTAAGGTCGTGTGCCCTTGTGTTCAGGTAAGGGTTTTTTCCCGTCGTTTTTACAGAAAATGGGGCTTGCAACGAGAAAATCTTACGCTGTACAAAAAATGGGCAAGAACCAAAGTACATTTTGCATCATCTTGAAACTTTGGAAGGTACGTCAATTTGGCATTATATCATCACGACTAGTGTTGGGTATCGAGGACCCATTGCCGATATTCGATATATATCGAATTTCAGGTACCCGATAATCGATATATCGCTTCGATATATCGAATTTCAAATAATCGCGATATATCGCCGATATATCGCCAATATATCGTATCGTCAATATATCGAAGCTAACCACAGGTTTTCAAAGTCTCGTGACTTCGGACAAAGTGACTGTAAAATCTTTGCCGAAAAGAAATACGGTTTTTTCCTGAAAGTCAGCAGAGTGAAGGAGATCTTTGAGGTACATTGACGAGGTACACTTGTGAAGTACACGTACATCATACGCAAGTACGATTTTCCAGACGAATAAGGTCGGTTTCCAGATATTCGATGATTTTTGAGATTTGGTAGTCAGCTTACGTGAAACCACTCATATCAGAACACGTATGTAAAACTTTTTGACAAAAGATACGCGATGTACCCGAGACCTCTGTAATACATAAATTTTGCTGTCCGTACTATTACAGTCCTCCTCGTGTAACCATACCCCAAATAATTAATTATTAGAATTTCAGAATTAGTACTTTTTTGTCGGTTACATTTTGCGGCGTCTACCTTTAAGTCACGGAACGAAAATCCCGGCGTACGTGGCGTATTAGACAATTTGACTTTTTCGCTAAAATAACATATTATATAAAAAAATAAAAATAAAATATTTAAAAAATACTATATATCGCGATATATATCGCGATGATTTATGTTGGTCTCGGTACGATATATCGAGGATCCTCCTCGATCGATATTCGATATATCGAATATCGAAATTATCGCGATATGAATCTACCCGATACCCAACACTAATCACGACCCACTTCCACGTCACGCTAGCTCATCCTCTTGTACTGGAATTAAATCGCGACCTGATATTAATTAAAATACCCTATTGACGAATAGAAAACAGGTATTGCACGCGTGAAACGTCTTGGAAATTTTTTGCCACGATAGAGAGTACACGCTATTTTTTTCACTGCTTTTACTCACATGCACTTACGAAAATGACAAGCATGTTGCCTAAAAAAAATCGTTGGGGTCTCGGACCTCCACTTTCATTCATGGGTCATTTGCAAAAGTTTACGTCGTCCTCATCTCTCCCACTCTTTCTCACTCGACCGTTCCTCTTTCACTCTTCTCTAAATGAAAATGCAGCAATAATAGTTTCAAATGAAAGATTTTTTTTCTTTTTCTTTAATATTTTTGGTCTTAGTTTGATGGCATATCGAATGATAAAAAATAAGAAAAGGAAATCTTGAAGGCATGGCGGAAAGTTTATGTACTGATGACGTCACAAGGTAGCATGACTTCGCTAAATCACAAAACCCTAAACATCTACAATGTCACAAAAACCTCGGCGTTGACAACCGTTGCCGTTTTTTGTAGACGTCAACCATTTTAGTAGATTTTGTAGTCGTCTACATTTCGTTTCGTACTCCGTCGCACATTTTGTAGACGTCTACACCTGTAACATATTTCAATTACCGAAGGTCCAAGTAACGATTGACAAAGGAACACTTTGAAAAGTACAAAGTAAATCTGCGCAAAAATCCAAAGTAAAATTCTCAAGTTTCTGTTACATGGGCACACACCCTAAGGGTACTTGGCTTTGTCCAAAACTATAAAATAAGAAAAGTGCAAAAATTAAATAAGCAAATACAAAATAAAATTTGTGATTCTCTTAACGATTATTAGTGTACTATACTGTGGTTTACAGTACACCACGTATTGTTATTAGTATTAATGTTTTTTTTGCCAGTTACTCATCTATCCGTGCACACATATCGGATAAGTAATCACACATATCGGATAAGTAATCAGACAGTTGCAATTTAAAGACAAGATTTTCGAATTTGACTTCCTATTGGCGATTATCCAATCGGCCATCCGTCAAGTGTCCCCAGGAAACAGATGGTTTCAATTTTCTTATTTTTTTAAAGTGGCGAAAAAAGCATCAACACTATTAGCGATACAATGTGTACTATACTTTATCGTGACAAACGTGCGAATATTTCGTCTGTATTGTACATACAAAATTAAAAATAAAAATCCAGCGTGAACTCTTGAAATTTGCTGGGAGCCTCGCATTCCTATACCATTGTGTAAGTAGCCTGACATTAGCGCTAAGTACGAAAAAAATACAGCCTCGCATTCCTATACCATTGTGCAAGTAGCCTGACATTAGCGCTAAGTACGAAAAAAATACAGCAGATGGTAAATTTTGAAACTATAAAAGTTGTAGATGTTGGTAGGCGGATTTACGACAAGGGGTCTAAAAAGACAAAATTTATAGATTCAATGTTTTTTGCGGTACGGACGGTGGTAATGAATCTAGCCTTTAAGAGTTTGTACGCGTGGCAACCTGCTAAATCATGGCGCTAAGGGCACTTTACCATGTGATAAAGTTAGATTTTTTCTCTGTCATTTTCCTCCAAAACTTAGCCCCCAACGAGAAAATCCGCAGCCGTACCAAAAAATTGAAATTACCACGGTACAATTGCGTTACTTTGAAAATTTAAATATACAGCAGTTTGTCGTCTAGCGCGATGCAGTTTTTTGTTTAGAGCTTTCCGACCCAATTTCGAGTCCTTCCAACTCATCTTCAAACTTCTAATAAAACCACCTTGCGAGGTGATTTTAAATAAAGTTCCATAATGTGAGGGAATAGGCAGATGATGCCGCACTCGTCAGAGGTTTTTGACATTTTTTGTGCGTGGAGTACCAAAAAAAAACACCACTGCACGAATCCAGCCTGTGCGTGATTTTTTTTTGTGCGCTTGTACAAATCCAGCGTGTGCGTGATTTTTTTTTGTGCGGTTGTACAAATCCAGCCTGTGCGTGACTTTTTTTTGTGCGCTTTTTTCGTACAGGGGTCGTGGAGGGGTCTCGACCAACGCACGCCACTTCGCAAAAGGGAAGTTTGTGAAAGCGCCTCCCTCTCTCTACCTCTCCCACTTCCGTGTCTATCTCTCAATTCTTACCATGAAAAACGTAAATAATGGTAACAAATAAAATATCTCTAAAAAAGATTTATTTTTATTATCTTTGGGAGTATTTTGATGGCAAGTAGAGTGAGAAAGGACTAAAGAACAAAAACGAGAAACCATGGCGGAAAGTTTTAGAATTTGTGACGTCGACGCTGTCATAATTGAGCGTGACTTCAAAATGTCACAAACCCTAAGCATCTACACTGTCACAAGTAACTAGACATCTACAATTGTAGTTATTTTGTAAACGTCATCAATTGTCGCAAGTTTTGCATTCGTTTACAACTGTCACAATTAACACATACGTCAACATCTGTCACAATCTAAAATAACGATTTCATTTCTCTACATCGGAGTGCATTGAAAGTAGTACGGAAAATCTTCGCTAAAAAACCAAGTAGCAAGACTACGTTTTAATACATGGGAAAGTGCCCTAAGACATGCCGCGTTAAAAATATCGGTTTATGCGCACATTATACATGAGATTTCTACAAATCTACAGTACGGTACTGTACTGTACGTTACACCGCCAATCGCTATTAGCATAGTGTACGCTAATTCCGTCCCGCTTTTTTTTTTATTCTCCAATAGCGTAGCATATTCTATTTTTTTCTGTACGCCATTTAGGGTTATTTTCCCAGTACCGTACAAAATGGAAGTACGTCATCTTTTAAATAGTGTGGTAATCGGGTTGTCAAATATCATGTTCGCATGTATTCGTCCAATAACCACGTTTCGACTGTGTGAACGTATGATTTGTGTACGATTTGTCAGATTTTTTTACAAATACCTATATTGGTGTAAGCATGTTTGCGACCGATATTTAATTTTTTCAAAGACGCAAATAAGAATTATTAAACAATTAGAATGTATGTTTTTTTTCAAAATTTTCAAATTCTTAATTAGCGTAAACCACGGTAATTATTAATGGGAATTGCTAATCGCAGAGACGATTTTTGCTAGACGCAGGTATTTGTTAGAAATTGTACATTTGAAGTACAGTTTCGTACAAGCTACGTACCTTTAAGTTCAGATTTGACGGTCAATCCGTCGAACAACTTTGATAGGCGAAATATTGTACTGGCGGTTAAAAAAGTGTGGCGCTTGCGAACGTCGACCGTCATAAATAAATAAAAAATTCACACGGCCGGCGCAGGTTTACTGTAACAAAATTGCGGCAGCCACATATAAATAAAATGGCTGCGCGCAGGTAGTTTATCACTTCACGCCTGTGAGAGCACACACTGACATTTGACTTAGCCGCAAAAATATAATCTACTCGTGAACCGTTACACTGAACTTGGACACAAATTAAAGGACGACGTACAACATGTATAAACTCGCACGAAACGAAATAAACTTCGTACAAAATAAAAAAGCGTACCCGCGTATAAATATTGATGAAACTAAAATGACGCGTCGTCACGTGTGACGTGACGACTTGTCATTTTAGTTTTACCTGACGACGCGTCATTTTAGTTTCATCGATATTATACGCGGCTACGCTTTTTTTATTTTGTACGAAGTTTATTTCGTTTCGTGCGAGTTTATACATATTATACGTCGTCCTTTAATTTGTGTCTAAGTTCAGTGTAACGGTTCGCGAGTAGATTTTATTTTTGCGGCTAAGTCAAATGTCAGTGTGTGCTCTTACAGAAGTGAAGTGATAAACTACCTGCGCGCAACCATTTTATTTATATGTGGCTACCACAGTTTTGTTATAGTAAACTTGCGTCGGCCGTGTGAATTGTTTATTTTTTTAGGGAATTGATCATGACAATGATTGTTTTGGTTGCACACAGTCACTTACGTCATTTTGTCAAAAAACGTACGTTTGAAGTACACATTGGTACAAATAAAGTACCGTTGCGCATAAATTTGACGGTCAATCGGTTGGACATCTTTGACTTTCATAATGATGTTTCAACCGCTTAAAATTTTGCCGCGCTTGCGAACGTCAACCGTCATAATAAAATTAGCAATTCACACGGCCGGCGAGCGTTTACGGCAACAAAACGGCGGCGACCACATGTAAATAAAATGGTTGCAGACAGTAACTTTTTGTCGTTATGTGAGCTCCACGGTGAGAGCACTTAGGGCAAGGTTCCATTAGGGGAAAAATGACGTTGTTTACTGAAAGCCGTACTGTTTCGTATAGTGCCGTACCAAAGAAAAAAAATGTCAGAAAAACAAGGCTACTGAATGAGGGATTTGATTCTCCACGTTTATGGGCGTAAACGTGGACCGTCGGATGCATTATCGGATACGCCGTCGTCTGACACTTTCAGTTCGCAACAAGTGACCCGGAGTAGGTCATTTCTCAGCGTCTGAACGAATACCGTCGTGCCTCGTGGAAAAGTGAACAAATATCCACGACGACCGCGCGACCAGATGGGTACACGTCGCATATGACATGTGCCTTCCGCCAGGGAGGATTCGAGGCCACCGGAAGCCGCAAGAAAATCTTTGACGGAAGATATTATTTCACGCTTCTGTTGGTATCCACTAACCATTCTGACATTTTTGTACGCTTTTACATATCTTACGTTTCGTCCGCCCGTACATATTTAATTCAATACGTCGTACAAGTCACTTTTTACCTTTCGCTGGTAAAAATATGTGGTCACAATTTGCTTTCAGAGATTCTTTGAAGATTACCAGAATCGTATTCATCTATTACGTGAACCAATCAAAATGTGCCACGCAAAACAAATGTCGGTTACTGACCCGTCACAATGGAACGATCGCCTCAGTAAACGAATTTTTGACGTTTACAGAGAGCGCCTAATGGAACAACGCTCTTAGCCGCAATATTGAAATTGAATCGTCTTAGTGTTACATTGAACTTAGACGCAAAGTGAAACGAAACCTATTGAAACTGAAAGTACTATTAGTCTCGTACGGAAATATTATAACGCACGAAACGAAATAAACTTTTATAATAAAACGAACCGGTGTAAAAATATCATTTGAAATTAAATGAAAAAAATGAGCGTCGTCACGCGGGACAAAATCGAGCCACGCTATTTACGAATCAACATACTTACATTGACAGCAAAATGTTAGGATATTGGGCGAATCGGCGTCGGCCGAAATCGTGCAGTCAAATTTTTGTTCGGGTCGCGTCAGTTATGTTTTGTTTCGTTCAGTACTATACTTTTGTGTCGGTTCGGTTTGGTGCGAGCGCCGACCGGTATTCATTTGTTCGAGTCGCACGCTGGTCAGAGGTCGCAAAAGTAAAAAAAAATCATACCCGAAACCGACCGTTTTTTTTTTTTTCAAAATCTGAGTAACCGACGCCCGACCGAGTTTTGTCACGCTCCAAAATTGTTAACCGTTAACCGACCGTCGTTTACGAAAAAAAAAATTAACCAAATCTTGATTTTTCGCGACTAACCGTGCCCGCCCGTAACCGAAGAAGTACAAAATTAATCAATGTACGACGGAATAAGCCAATAATTACGATTTGTTGCATTCATTAAGATTTGCGAAATGAATAGTGTTACTACCGTGTCAGATTTGCGACGCTTTGTCGCGTTCCCTAAGATTTGCGAAATGAATAGTGTACTACTGTGTCAGATTTGCGACGCTTTGTCGCGTTGCTTAAGATTTGCGAAATGAATATTGTACTTCCGTGTCAGATTTGAGACGCTTTGTCGCTTTCCCTAAGATTTTCAAAATGAATAGTGTATTACCGTGTCAGATTTGCGACGCTTTGTCGCGTTCCGTTTGATTTGCGAAATAAATAGCTTACTACAATACCGTGTCAGATTTGCTACACTAATCATAATGCCACGTACTTCCACTATACCAAAAGTACAAAGAACAATAATGTTGGAAAAAAAAAGTACAAAATTTTCATTTTTTTTGGTTTTTTGTTTGACCGACCGTAACTGACCGTTTTTTTTTTCCTGGTGAGTCAACCGACCAAACCGCCCGACCCCAAAAATTTTGCAACCGAATCCGTTCCGGATCCGGCGCGGGCGGTCGGTTAACGGTCGGTCACGGTTTCGGTTGACCGTTTGCGACCTCTGACCCTGGTCAATTGCGAGGAAATGTTGGTTTCGCGAAGCGTGACGCGATTTTTTCGTCCGTGGAAGTATTTTATTGAAACTCTGAGACCTCCATAAGTCCTCAGAGTGGACAACTTCCAAGAAGCCTCTAGGATAATCCAGACCCCTTTGTGTTTAAGCAAAAATAACTGCCACCCTGGCAGACAAAAACTCTGACCACCTTCACCCCTGTGAAGACAAGACTCCCCTGAGTCGATAGCAAAAAGAATCTCTGAATTTGCTCCCCTGAGCAGTAAGTTATGGAGGGTCAAAGTTGACCTTTTGTACAGAAGCTCTCTGGGAGAGAGGGTCCTATCTCCTAATTTTTCTAAGTCCTATCTCTCTCATAGACTCTATCTATTGATGTACGGAACCAATCAGAATTGAGTTCCGTACGCAAAAGTACAACTGCCGGTGTACTTTAGGTACGGACATTGTACGACAAGCCTAAATGTCGACACATGTCATATCCGGATTTGATGCCATAATCTCTGGGGATTCCACGATCCAACGAAATTTCGCCACGCGTCATCCCATGTGGCGATGGCCACAAACCGCCAAAAACTTCCTCCGCAATCTCGGCGCTAATTGCGGCCGTCCGATGAGAATCTAATTTAATTGTAGCCGTAATAAATACATGTGCGGTATTTGTTTTATTTACGAAACAAATGCGCGGTATTGATTTATAGTCCGTACCGTAATCCGTAATTTATATATTACCGGATCTATGTATCTCGTAATCTATTATAGTTAAATGAATAATCGTACCTATACATATTTAAATAACTATCAAACTATATACTACGTATCATGACTCCTAGACTTAACGGCTAAGGCTACCGGCTGTTTCCTGTCTGCCGGCCGGTTGGTACAAGGATCAATTCCTGCCGCCGGCACATACCTTTTAAATAAATAAACCCGAACTAATATAAATTTCCCGTAAACCTCAGGATAGCCTAGGTAGCCATGGCTCTAGCTTCCTCTCCAATTTCTCAGTGACTGCGACAAGTTTGAGAGTTGGAGAGAGAAGTTAGAGGTAGACTGCCTCGGCTTCTTTCTTTCTATTCAGACCTAGAAAATACTTAAAACCATTAATTTCTACACTCCCCTTATTTTCTAGTCAATCTTTAATTTCAGACCACACTTCTCCCTGCAGAAAATTAGCTTAGGGGAAGGCACAGGTTTGGTCATCATATCTGCTACCATCTCACTATCTGGTCGGTACTCTAAACTGATTATTTTATTTTCTACTTTCTCTCTAACAAAGCTGAGTCTAATGTCCATGTGTTTAGCTTTAAAATGATGTTTAGGATGGCAGAAATAGCGATTGCTGCTTGATTATCACAAAATATTTTCTGCACACCACTCTTAAGATGACCAAGTTCACCAAGTAAAGACTTGACCCACATCAATTATTTTACAGCAGAGCAAGAGGCCATATACTCAGCCTCCATGGTGGACTGAGCAATGACCTTTTGCTGTTTGCTACTCCAACAGCAAGCCCCATCACCCACATATAATACATATCCAGAAGTGCATCTCCTCATCGGG
Organism: Zygnema cylindricum; assembly: GCA_037447655.1. Classification (NCBI taxonomy): domain Eukaryota; kingdom Viridiplantae; phylum Streptophyta; class Zygnematophyceae; order Zygnematales; family Zygnemataceae; genus Zygnema; species Zygnema cylindricum. Next base: position 691,706 of record JBBHKE010001395.1, on the reverse strand, counting down.
GCATCACCATAACTAGCATCACTCCAAGTAGTGATGTCAGTATTCTCCCCACCCAAATGCAACCATAGATCCCTAGTTCCTATCAAGTATCTAAGAACTCTTTTAGCTGCCTCCCCATCCTTCTTAGTGGGAGCATTTAGACTTCTACTCAGCACTCCTACAGCTGCAGCTAAATCCGGCCGGGTACAATTCATAAAATAGATTAGACTTCCCACTACTTGCCTGTAAGGAATAGTCTGCATGAACTTTTGTTCTTCAGGAGATAATTCCTCGTCTAAGACTATGACTCCTCCTTCCTCACTCCCCTCACTTCCCTTCTTCAACTCCATTGGAGTTGTACAACTATTTGCTTTATCCATTTGAAATTTTTCAAGCATGTTCCCTATTGCTTCCTTTTGAGTCAATCTTATAATTTTTCTTTTTCGGTCTCTCTCTACTTGAATTCCCAAAATATATTTTGCTTCCCCTATATCCTTCATTTCAAATCTCCCCTTAAGATCGGTTTTTAGTTTATTAATTTTTTCCATTGATTTACTTAAAACAAGCAAATCATCAACATAAATTGCAATAAATATAAAACCTTCCTCATCTTCGAAAACATAGATTGAGTGATCTGAGCTGATCCGAATATATCCTAGACCGGTAAGAAACTCATCAAGCTTCTTATTCCACTGTCGAGGCGCCTGTTTCAAACCATAAAGAGATTTAATCAGCCGGCATACCTTACTCTCCTCTCCTTCCTCCACAAACCTTTCGCGTTATCGCATGAATATCTCCTCGTCCAATTCTCCATGCAAAAAAGGTTGTCTTGATGTCCATCTGGTGCACTTCCATGTCTTATGTTGCTGCCAGGCTGAGAAGTATGCGGATGGAGGGAAATTTGACCACCGGGGCAAAGGTTTCCTCGTAGTCAATTCCCTCCTTTTGTGTAAATCCCTTTGCCACTAGTCGGGCCTTGTAGCGCTCGATTGTGTTATGTGGGTTGAGTTTTAATTTGAAAACCCACTTACAACCGATTGGTTTTCGGTTAGGTGGACAATCCACTAGCTCCCAAGTATCGGCTGCCATAATTGAGGCCATCTCTTCATTGATGGCTGTCTTCCACCGAGTTCTTTCTGGACAATTCATCGCCTCTCCATAAGTTTGAGGTTCATCTTCATGAGATAGTTTTGTTACCTTGTTATTAACCTGTTTTTCTTGCAGTCTTTTACTACTTCTCCTTCCCCCTTCAAAATCTGAGGCCGGAATAGATGGTTCTTGTGGATTCTTTCGAACAAACTCGCCTTCTCCCCTATCCCTTGATTCCGAATCAATTTCCACCACGTCTTCCGCTTCGGGTAGAGTTGTCACTGGAGTTTCCACAGCCGAGTCCTTTTCGGTCTGATTTGTACCTGCAAGAATGTCATCTTCTCTAAAACCTGGATAGTTAGGAAGCTCAAAGTCATCTGAATTTTCTGACTCAAATCTGATTTTTCCTGACTTTGTATATTTGAAGGGATCCACAGACTTTCCTTCATCCATAACTACTAGATGCTTTACTAAGATTATATCTTCCCTTTTTAGATCATAAACTCTATATCCTTTAACATCTTCATCATATCCTAATAAGTATCCCGGTTTTCCTTTAGGATCTAGCTTCCAATTGGACCGATCAATATCTAGACTGAACACTTGACTGCCGAAAACCTTTAAATGAGATAAGTCTGGTTTCCGCCCTGTCCATCTCTCATAAGGTGTTTGATCTTTTATAGCTGAAGTAAGAACTCTATTTTTGAGGTAATTAGCACAGTTCATTGCTTCTGCCCAAAACCTTTTTCCTATCTTCTTATCCGACAACATACTTCTAGCACTATCACTTAGTGTTCTATTTAACCTTTCAGCTACCCCATTCTGTTCCGGATTTTCTGGAACTGTCTTTTGGTGTTGAACCCCATCTTCCCTCAAAAAATCCTCAAACTGGTTAGAAGTATACTCTCCACCATTGTCACTCCTTACTCTCTTGATTGGAGTTTCATGGAGTTTTTCGCTCCATGCTTTATATTGTCTAAAACAGTCTTCAGCTTCTGACTTGTTTTTCAAAAAATACACCCGAGAATACTGAGACCAATCATTAGTTATAGTCATCATAAATCTCTTCCCCCCCGGTGAGGGCACTCTAGCCGGTCCCCAAATATCTGTGTGTACTAGATCTAGAAGTTTTTCTCCCTTGTAGGTGGTTGTTTTAGGAAAGGGTAATCTGTGTGCTTTACCTTGAGCATACCCACTACAATCACTTATATCATCAATCTCACTGAACTAAATCCCTTCCACCACTCCCATCTTTTTCATCTCTCTTAGTTTATCTAGATTCACATGCCCAAGCCTCTTATGCCACATCATAATATCATGGACACCAGCATAATAAAGTTTCTTCGTTTTATTACTTAAGATCAGCCTAAACATCCCATGGCTACCTTTCTCAGCAATGAAATAGACATCCTCCTCAAAACTAGCAGTAAAGACTCCTTCCCTAGTGCTAGTAAAAAAACCCTTATCATCTAATACGGATGTAGAGATAAGGTTTTTGTTCAGCTCCGGAATAAACAATACATCGAAGAATGTTAATATGGATGTCTTTCCTTCTACTAACACTTTCAGATCTATCGATCCTACAAGAGTAGTGGTGACTATCCTCCCATCCCCGTACTCTATCTCTACGGTAGGAATCTTTCTTATCTTAGTGAACAGGTGCCTATCCTTACACATGTGCATGGAGGCACCTGAATCTATAATCCAGCCTGCTTCACCTTTCAATCCAGTGTAAGCACATTTCTGCCTTCGTGGAATTTCAACCTCATTTTTTTCCTCCAACTCCTCATCCAAAAAGAGTTGATCGTCTTCTTCCTCTGATTCTGCCTTAAGTACCTGTGTGACAAGGGCCTTTTTCTTTCCTCTCGGGGTACCACCGGTCTGCCCCTCTTTTAACCAAAGCTCGGTTAGCTTACTGCACTCAGCCATATAGTGCCCGGTTTCTTACAAAAATGACATAAACCTTTGGGAGCCCTTGGTTCGAACTCATCAGCCTGTTTTTTTCTGCTCCCTACCCCCATAGTTTTCGACTGGTTTCCGGGAATCTTTGTTCCTCTAATAGGTCGTTGTTGCCAAGGCTTGGCCACTCTTTCCTCCCCTTCGGATCTCAATCGTATTCTCTCGAACGAGAATCATCCCTACCACTGAGTTCCATATCCACCTTGAGTCCGACAAGTCCTATACACGGTTGACTATGTTCTCGAACACATTAGGTAACTTCATAAGTAAACAATTAACCTTTTCATAATCACTAAAAACTTTTCCCTAACTCTCTAACTCCATGAAGAGTGTAGCAAGTTCATTGCAAAAATCCAACATATTTCCCCCTTTGTATACATACTCTTTAACTTTCTGATCAGCCAAATGTTGTTGCTGAATCGTACCACTTCGGTACATCTCTATGAGAGCCATCCAAAGATCGGATGCCCTTTCTACCTGCAAATGGGGACATGCAAGGCCTTGAGTGAGATGGCGTAGGATGAAGTGCTTTGCCGCCATATTGTTGAAGTCCCAGGTTTCAGTATCATTGTACTCGTTCCTCGGAATAGGTGACATGAATGCTGAACCAGTTGCTATTGGTGTGGTCGCTTCCTTCTCCTTTCCTTTGTCCACCACCTCTCCTTCATTTGTTTCCTCCGTTGAAGGTGAATCCTCTTTCCTGGTGAATCTGCTTTCTTTAAACCCTGGAGGAATTCCAAGACTTGATGGACGCCCGAATCGTCCACTCACTATCCCCAAAACCTTTTTTCGCATAGAGCTCCTATCATCATACTTTCCCAGTATATGAAGCCAGTTCCATTAAAGATTGGTACCCTAGAGGGTGGGCCCATAACCTGAAACTGTGAGACCTCCATAAGTCCTCAGAGTGGACAGCTTCTAAGAAGCCTCTAAGATAATCCTGACCCCTTTGTGTTTAAGCAAAAATAACTGCCACCCTGGCAGACAAAAACTCTGACCAACTTCCCCCTTGTGAAGACAAGACTCCCCTGAGTCGATAGCAAAAAGAATCTCTGAATTTGCTCCCTTGAGCCGTAAGTTATGGAGGGTCAAAGTTGACCTTTTGTACAGAAGCTCTCTGGGAGAGAGGGTCATATCTCCTAATTTTTCTAAGTCCTATCTCACTCACAGACTCTATCTACTGATGTACGGAACCAATCAGAATTGAGTTCCATACGCAAAAGTACAGCTGCCGGTGTACTTTAGGTACGGACATTGTACGACAAGGCCTAAATGTCGACACATGTCATATCCGGATTCGATGTCATAATCTCTGGGGATTCCACGATCCAACGAAATTTCGCCAAGAGTCATCCGATGTGGCGATGGCCACAAACCGCCGAAAACTTCCTCCGCGATCTCGGCGCTAATTGCGGCCGTCTGATAAGAATCTAATTTAATCGTAGCCGTAATAAATACATGTGCGGTATTTGTTTCATTTACGAAACAAATGCGAGGTATTGATTTATAGTTCGTACCGTAATCTGTACTTTATATATTAACGGATCTATGTATCCCGTAATCTATTATAGTTAAATGAATAATCGTACGTATACATATTTAAATAACTATCAAACTATATACTACGTATCATGACTCCTAGACTTAACGGCTAAGGCTACCGATTATTTCTTGTCTGCCGGCCGGTAGGTGCAAGGATCAACTCTTGCCGCCGACACACACCTTTTAAATAAATAAACCCGAACTACTATAATTTCCCGTAAACCTCAGGATAGCCTAGGTAGCCATGGTTCTAGCTTCCTCTCCGATTTCTCAGTGACTGCGACAAGTTTGAGAGTTGGAGAGAGAAGTTAGAGGTAGACTGCCTCGGCTTCTTTCTTTCTATTCAGACCTAGAAAATACTTAAAACCATTAATTTCTACATTTATGTGTACGACAAAGCGACAATACCTTTGTACGGCCGATCTTGGTACGATCTTGTCAATGTAAGTATGTTGATTCGTAAATAGCGTGGCTCGATTTCGTTGCGCGTGACAACGCTCATTTTTTTCATTTAACTTCAAATGATATTTTTACGCCGGTTCGTTTTATTATAAAAGTTTATTTCGTTTCGTGCGTTATAATATTTTCGTACGAGACTTATAATACTTACAGTTTCAATAGGTTTTGTTTCACTTTGCGTCTAAGTTCAATGTAACACTTAGACGATTCAATTTCAATTTTGCGGCTAAGTGCTCTCAACGTGGAGCTCACATAACGACAAAAAGTTACTGTCTGCAACCATTTTATTTACATGTGGTCGTCGCCGTTTTGTTATCGTAAACGCTCGCCGGCCGTGTGAATTGCTAATTTTATTATGACGGTCGACGTTCGCAAGCGCGGCAAAATTTTAAGCAGCTGAAACAATATTATGAAAGTCAAAGATGTCCAACCGATTGACCGTCAAATTTATGCTCAACGGTACTTTATTTGTACCAATGTGTACTTCAAACGTACGTTTTTTGACAAAATTACGTAAGTGACTGTGCGCAACCAAAACAGTCACTGTCATATCAATTCCCTTTTTTTATGACGGTCGACTTTCGCAAGCGCAATACTTTTTTAACCGCCGTTACAATATTTTGCCAGTCAAAGTTGTTTGACGAATTGACCGTCAAATCTGAACTTAAAGGTACGTAGCTTGTACGAAACTGTACTTCAAATGTACTATTTCTGACAACTACCTGCGCGCAGCAAAAATCGTCTCTGCTATTAGCAATTCCCTTATTAATATATGCTAAAGAAACTTCTACGCTAATAGCGATTGTGACGAACAAAAGTTACTGAAAATAGCGTGACGAGGGAATGTTACGAAATTTCGGTTTTATTTTCGGTTGTATTTTGGAAACCGCGTGTCATGTGCAAATCTTAAGATTTTTGGTTAGTTTTCCATCATGACACGTAGCTTAATCGTCCAGCGTGTCACGATTTTTTTTTCTGTATCTGCCAACCCACCTCCTCGAGGTGGGTTGACAATCAGTATATAAATAAGAGTCTTTCAGACGCCTTTGTGGAAAGCCTTATATAGGCGGTGTGTCTGTCAAGGATTTTTTCTGTCCGAGGTACGGAAGGCCGTACCGTTGGCACGATGTAGCATTGCCGCCCGTCGCTGTGCAAACCGCTGTAACGCTGGCATAATTCCACGCTGCCGCCCGCCGGTTGGCGTAATGCTACGCTGCCGTCGCTGACATAATTCTACGCTGCCGGCCGCTGGCGTAATTCTACGCTGCCGGCTGTTGGCGTAATTCTACGCTGCCGCCTGCCAGCTGGCAGTTTTCTACGCTGCCGGCCGCTGGCTTGATTCTATGCTGCCGCTGGCTGGCGTAATTTTACGCTGCCGGCCGCTGGCGTATTTCTACGCTGCCGCCAGCTGGCGTAATTTTACGCTGCCGGCCGCTAGCGTAATTCTACGTTGACGGCTGTTGGCGTAATTCTACGCTGCCGCCTGCCACCTGGCAGTTTCTACGCTAGTTTTCTACGCTGCCGGCCGCTGGCGTGATTCTACGCTGCCGCCAGCTGGCGTAATTCTAGGCTGCCGCCCGCCAGCTAGCAGTTTTCTACGCTGCCAGCCGCTAGCGTGATTTTACGCAATATATTTTTTGCCAGCGTCGCATTATAGAGCGCCGAAAGGATCGCGTAATATAAAATTGCCAACCGTCGCAGTGCAAATCGCCTTACGGTGGGCGTAATGTTACATTGCCAACCGTCGATATGCAAATCGCCATACGGCAAGCATATTGTTACGCTGACAGCCGTCGGTGTACATACTGCCGTACGGCTGGCGTAATGTTACAGTGACAACCGTCCGTGTACAGACGCCGTAAAATACTTTAAGCTGATCATATCACCCTATGGTTTTGTTCCCATGAAGAGTGTATTACTACTGTCAAGAGAAAAAATACAAAATTAAAAGTCGTCGATTAAAAATTATAGACCTTTGGCTGCCGTGTTGAAAAACTTAAATAGGCGATATCTGTGTGCGCGCGCGGTGGTGTCTCTACGTCCGCGCGACCCAAAACGAGATGTCCCTTACGACCACGACCCATGTTCCCATGTGCCGTCGGTGCAAAATTCATGCCTCGACATACATCGCAAGAGCAAAAAAAGAAAAGGTAGGCGTGTGCCATTTCGGCTCAATTGATGCCTAAAAATAAATATCAAATGAAAGATTACGAAATATTGTAATTCGTAGAAAACGGTTATTAATCGAGGGATATATTATTATTGTTGTTGATTTGCAATTCACATTACATGCAACTACGTTGCTAAGTCGTGAAATATACAAGTAGCAATAGTATATCATTGCATTTTTTCTGTTTTAAATTGGGGTTGATTTATGAAAGCGACACAAAATGTGTAGATGTTAGTAGCGTATATTACTTCACTATTGCAGTTTGAAAGAGTTTATGATGCGTATATGACCCTAACGCAAACACCCTATGGTTGTTGTTGCAAAGTGTGTAGACGTGAGTACGAATATTCGAGCTGAACAAGAACTCACAATATGTGATCCGACAATGTACGAACCGACAAGATGTGAACTTACAATATATGAACCTACAAAATATGAACTTCGACAATGTATGAAGAGACAATACATAAACCGACAATATGTGAACCAACAATATATGAACCTACAGGATGTGAATCGCCAAAGTACGAACCGACAATATATGCACCGGAAATATATGAACCAACAATATGTTAACCAACAATATATGAACGGACAAGAAGAAAGAGGAAGAGAGGAGAGATAGAAGACGAAGAGGGAGAGAGAGAGGGAGAGGAGAGAGACAACAAGAGAGAGGGAAGGGGGAGAAAAAACAAGCGAGATAGGAAAAAGAAAGGGGCGTTGAATTAGTGTGTCTAACACTAACAACAATACATGTGTATTTAGATGTTTCCATAAACAGGAGAAGGTAATACAATGTGAAAGTTGACATTTCTTTTACAATAGTGAAATAAAGAAGTTTTGAAAGAAACTTATCCGTTAACATTGTTAGAGCTATAAAAAGTTAATATCAAAAATTATGTTTAATCCTAATTGGGTTGTTAACGTTTTAAGGTAAACTGCATAGGTATAGATACTTCGACACACTTATGTTCTAACACTTCTTCAATGGAATATTCTTGATGTTTGGAAGTGTGTATGTTTTCTATGCTTATACCATCACTCTATGGTTGTTGTTCCAATAAAATTTGCAGAGAGACTCTTTACATATAATGCATGTCGTACAATTGCTTATTGAACACATAAACGTATATTTGTATAATACTTTGGTAAGGCTCAACAAAGCGTGATAAAACAACACACAATACATGCGCATATAACAAGCATAACAAAACACGACACGAATCATGTCCGTGTAACGGGCATTGATTGACTTATGTGAACAAAAACATATTGTGTAACAAAACACACCAACATGAGATCTGTAGCTAAAAATAAACATTTGATTTCTGACAGTTACACATAGATATAGGTGTTGAATGGTTAGGTAAGTATAGTTAGTTAGTTGAAATTGATAGAGCTGCACACCATTGAACGTTATTACAAAGGTGACACTCTGTCATTTATAAACCCATTTAATCTCAACTACAATATTCCTATTGTGAAGTAGACTAAATATGATTATGAACTTCAAAACATGTTTGTTTGCACAAAATTACATGGGACATTCTCTCGGTTTAAAATTGTCAATATTTGTGTTGTAAATCAAAACACCCTATGGTTGTTATTCCCACATATGATTTACATTTGTATAGTTCATAAAAAAACCAACCTGAAGTTGTTCCCAAACATATAGAGTACAAAAACTCTATACAACCTTAAATACACACAACACAAACTTTGCCACGGGCATTGATTTACTAGTTACAGAAAAAAATGAAGCGAACTCCTCGCACATGAACATCCGACGGCCAGTATTAAGTCCAAGACCTTCGAACTCCTCGCAGATGAACATCCGACGGCCAGTATTAATTCCAAGACCTTCGGAGAGTATCGGCAAGATTCTCTGTAATGTTGTTTTTCGTATAAAAACAAAATAGGCGGTACGATTTGGTACGGAGGGTCGCGGATTTTTGTAAACTACGCCACTTTTCGCCTAATGGAACGCCACCCTCAGTCAACGTTTTATTTCGTTGGTCATTATCCGATATTATCCACGTGTCCTCTAATTTGTGACAATTGGGAAACTTGACGCTCCCCTAAATCTAAAGTCTGACATTCTCCGTTGTTGTCTTGACAGGTGACACCTACGCCTCTTGTACAAGTCCCTTTTGTCTGCATTTGCATACGTGGAAATTATCCGTGTTCAAACACGTTTTTTATGATTACCTGGCGTCGTTTGTGTATACCTTACTAGAAAAACATGTGCGATCCACTATTTTAACTGGAAAACCTGCTTAGATAAGATATTTCTAAATTTTGACTAAATGCACACGACAAAAATAAGTACCTATTTCAGGTCGAAGTCAAACTGTTGCCATATCCGGAAATATTGCGGAGTGTGCATTTTTAGTCAACAGTCAATAAAGTCAAAGTCAACTAAAATTACGACGGTGAATTTCCATAAAAACTGCCAATTTTCAAATTCAATTTCATGAAGTGTTGTGTATCGGAAGTTTTTTTACCGATATTCAATATGTAATTTTTTTGACAACTTCCGACATTAAATATACCTGTTCGAAATATCAGTAAGATAGGCCAATATAAAACTATCGCAATATCTCCGTACTGAGTTACAGTACACCGCGAATCGTAATTAGAGTAATGAAAAATCCCCCCCCCCCCCCCCACAAAAAAAAAGAAGAGCAAAGAAAGAGTCAATCAGCTTCTAATCTCATAGGCTTGGACAAGCACAAGCACATTCACCAATGAAAATTGGAAACACCCAAAAAACATGATCCACACTCAATATTCCATGCAAAGACAAGTCCAACAACAACGTCTATGTATTTATTAATTGTATGAGTACGTAGCTACTTCTGTGTATACACACACATGTAAGCAATACCCTTCACCGTTCTTTTGTTTCTTGCAGTTTCATCCCAATTTCAAAAAAATACTAAGAAAGAAAAACATGAAACAAGAGCAAATAAAAAAGGCATTGAACATGTAGCATTTCATACCCCAATTTCCGGTCGAGTTTGATTCGTGGAATGTGGACGGATGGGCAAAATATCCAAATGGGCCTTTACGAAACTGAAACATCACAAGAAACATCATCACAAAAAGCAATTAGAAGTGTACTAACCAAATCAGCGCAGAACTGAATAGTTGCAAAAATGCAATACCTTCTAAGATACACAAACACTACGCATCAAGTTGTATATATAATAGATCGCCTGTTGTTTAACGCAAAACAAAAAATGCCGACAGTACCAGGGACATATATACGGGAGAGAAGAAATGAAAAAGAGAGAAAGACGACCGTGAGAGAAGAGCACATGGGAGAGGCAAAGGGAAAGGATGAGGAGAAAAAACAAATATTGAACTTGAAGAGTATTGCAGAGAGAGAGAGAGAGAGAGAAAAGAGAGAGAGAGAGAGAGAGAGAGAGAGAGAGAGAGAGAGAAAAAAGAGTGCGTGCGAGAGAGGGTGAGGGAGAGAATCCACCCACCCACACACCATCTGACAAAAACATTCCTCCTCTTCTCCCCTCCTTCCCTCCTTCACTCTCCTCCAAAACCACTCCCTCCTGATCCCCACGCCTTCTGACCCTATACCCACTCTCCCTTTCTCGTTCTTGCTCAAGATCTGTGTTTCTCACCTGAATATTAACCTGAATCATGTCCGTTTTTCCCACTGCGGCGCATCCGTTCAAATGTATGTCTGAAGCGGAACACATGTTCACCGCTCCCCCATGGATGAAAACTCTCACGGGGAGGGAGGCCCGGGCATAGCTGGGCCGTACAGGAGCCCAGATGTTCATGTACAGACAGTCCTGCAAACAGATAAAATGCCAGAAACAGACAAGAAATTAGAAAAAGAAAAGGGATGACAAAAATAGTGTGAAATATGTTGGGTTGGGAAAAGGGACAGGGGTGGAAAGGGAGAAAAAGAGATTCGTTCGCCTCTACATATTTCCTCTATTCTCTCTCCCTCATCTCTTGCCTCTTTTCACATACTTTTTTTCTCCTATAATTTGCTTCTGTAATTTCTTCCTTCATGATCTATCCTCTCCTCTCCCACTACTCTACCTCTTCCCCGTCCTCGCTCTCCCATCCCATCTCTTAATTTTCTTCCCTTTCCCCCAATTTTATTTCACACTCTTCCCTCTGCTCCCATTTCACTTCGGACGTCCTCCACTTCTCTATTCCCAATCCTCTCCTTCTCTCTCTTCCTCCTTCCCTATCCTCCTCCTCTTTCTCCAAATTTCCAATCCCCCTCCTCTCGTTACATTCCTCCCCCTCCTCCCTCTCCCCTCACCTCACTACTGATGTCCTCCGTTTGCCCGTCGTCGTTTCCTGGGATGAAGTTGAGCGTGCAGATGCTGCCACATGGCGGCGGGACAGTGGTCGCCTGGAGAGCTGGACGAGTGTACGGAGTGTCGTACAACTCCGCTGGACGATAGCGGAGAGGGCCCACAGGAGGTTTGGCGAATGGGATTCCGAGAAATTGGGAAACTTTTGGATATTTGGGGCAGGCGGAGCCGTTGATGAGGCCGAGAGGGAGGAGGCGGGTGTGGGGGGAGAGAGAGGTGGTAGAGAGGGAGGCGCCGTAGAGAGAATCTCTGGCGGAGGTGGAAGGGAGAAAGAAGAGGAAGAGGGAGAGGGAGAGGGAGAGGGAGGTGAGGGAAAGAGGGAACATTTTGAAAGGGATTGTGGGAAAATTTAACTTTGGAGTGGAGGAGGAAAGTGAGAGATAGACGAGGGAGAGAGAGTGAGAGGAAGAGCGCGGGGGAGGGGGGGGGGAGAGGGAGAGAGATGGAAAGGAAGATAGGAGAACAAGAAAGGAAAAGGTTTCGATTTTGAAGGGAGAGAGTCGTGAAGTACGAAACGACTTCCCCACTATTTACGGCTCCATGCAGACACGCGTCACCTGTACTAACTTCTCACCGTTTTTGGAAAAGTTTGTCGTTTTCGTGAGTTTGTCGTTTTTCGACATTGTCGGCTTTATGATAAAGCGGTCGTATTGTGCTTAACGATAGAAGGTTGTTCTTCGTACTTTTGTGTGTAGGATAATACACTACCGGCGATAAATTCAATATTAGTAATAAATTAAACGAACGCCACGCGGATGAATATCCGACGGTCAGTGTTACCTCCCAGACCATCGGAGAGCATTGGCAAGATTCTCTATAATGTTGTTTCGAGTATAGAAACAAAATAAGCAGTACAGTTTGGTACGGATAATCGCGGATTTCTGTAAACTACACAGCGAATCGTAATTAGAGTAATGAAAAAATTAGAGCACAAAAACTAAAAAAATAAATTAGAGTATTGAACGTTAATTTGTGTGATAGAGCTGTTTCAACTATGAAGTTTACTCTAATTTATTTAGGGAATTGATCATGACAGTGACTGTTTTGGTTGCGGACAGTCACTTACGTCACTTTGTCAAAAATTGTACGTTTGAAGTACATATTGGTACAAATAAAGTACCGTTGAGTAAAATTTTGACGGTCAATCGGTTGGACAACTTTGACTTTCAATATATTGTTTCAACCGCTTAAAATTTTGCCGCGCTTGCGGACGTCGACCTTCATTGAAAGTCAAAGTTGTCCAACCGATTGACCAACAAAATTTTACTCAACGGTACTTTATTTGTACCAATATGTACTTCAAACGTACAATTTTTGACAAAGTGACGTAAGTGACTGTGCGCAACCAAAACAGTCATTGACATGATCAATTCCCTTAATTTAAGTACTCTAATTGGCACGCTAATATCCTCTATTGTAAATAAGGTATTCGTACAGAATTTGGCAAAACGTACATTTTATCGTCACTATGGCGTTTGCACTACGCGGTTTGTTAAAACGCAGTTACATGATAACGGCCTATATTAAATCATTATTTGTACTTTTTTACTTAATAAAGTAAAATTTTGCACGGTCGAGGTCGGAGGTCGTCCGTACTCCACACTATTTAAAACGAACCTATATTAGAATTAAAAACGCTAATTAAACTTTACCTTAAATAGAATAATGAAAAAATTAGAATCATTTACTCTATTTCATGTGATAGAGTTGAAATTTCGAGCGACCGAATTAGAGTAATTTACTCTAATTACAATTCGCGGTGTAGTTTCTGTATTTTCGATCTACAACATACGGACTGAATACTGTAGTGAAACGCCCAGCTCCAATATATTTGCTAGTGTTGTGTATCTGTAAGGATTTGCCGATAATCGATATGGGCATTTTTTCGGGTAGCCGATAATTGATATATTGGTACGATATATCGCTATCAGTGTTATCGCCGATAAATAACCGATATTTATCGGTTATTATCGGCGATAACACCGATATCGATAACTATCGGCGATATCTGTACGGACCGTACAGATAAATGTACGGCCAGTACACTCATCTGTACGTGTTATTCCCCGGACGGTCGCAGACCCCTTTCCCCCCGATTTCGGTAAAAAATCGCTATATTTCTTTCATTATTTCTAATTTAAGGGGGGTTTACTTGGTTTTACACCCTCCCATACCCGTCCAGAATGTCCTTTTGACTGTTATTTGTTTTTTGCAAGGTTAGTTACTCCCTCATATCACTTCCATTGTTTGTCTACATTGGTTTTTTTTTTTTAATGCATTTTCAGTCCATTTTAGAAACGATCCGCAATAACGCTGGGCAAAATAAATACATAAGTTGAAATTTGGACGATTATGAGCTATTCAAAATTCAAAATCTGAAAATTATAAAATTCTTAACCTATCAATTATCAATCTCCAGAAATCTTCAATGTCAGATTTCTCAAAATCCAATTACCACATTGTCAATGTTTTAAAATTCCAAAATCACCCAATTCAAAATCTGAATTTTTTTGTAACTCTCTAATTCTTTGACATTTTGAATCTCTTCTACCTCCTCATCAAAAATCAGTGTCCCATCCTCCTCTCCTCCTACAATTTCCTGATAATCCATTAGAATGAATAAATATATACTTTTAGTTTTTTACTATTTTATAAAAAACTAGTTTTTCCTCAAATAAGTGCTGCCTGGTTATAGTAGGTTCAAAAATATGGTGGCTGTAAATGGCGGCTGTCTGACAGATGTGTTCGTCTATACGTCTGTTCGTCTTTTTTCCGAAAAAAAATTGATTCACAATTTTTCAATATATTTTATTTTTTTTCGTTTCGGTAGTATATTATTTTAAATTTGTCTACGTTTTATGTGCTGCGCTGTCCGTAATAATTTCAGTTAAATAGTTACGGAACAAATTCTTTTATGTGGCATGCCACGCTATATAATGTAAATAGTATAATACAGTATATAATAAAGTACTATAGTATCCGTACTATATATTTTTAAAGTTATCGCCGATATGGAATTTGTTGGTCTCGGACCGATATATCGGGACCTCTGACCGTTCGATAACCGATAACTATCGGTATCGGTGTTATCGCGATAATTTTTTTACCAATACACAACACTAATATTTGCGATAAAGTTTTGTTGGTCCAAAAACAATGTATCGGGACTCCTCGCCGACCGATATTCAACATAACCGGTTATCGAAATTATCACGAAAGAAAATCTAAGAGATACATAACACTGATTTCATGAGACTAATTTTTTTTTGGGCACATTTTCAGTACCGGCAGAATGGAATGAGCGCACGAAATAACTTCAATCGTTTTTTAGGGCAAGCGTATCGTATCGTACCATAGCGGCTTTTATCTGTCTTTTCCGTACGTATGGAATGTGTGAAAGTTGAGAAATTTCTAGTTTTTTTGTTTAACCCTAAAAAACCCTAAAATTGAATTACGAAAAACAAATGGGTACACCTCTTACCGGAGATTATTTTAATAGATTGACATTTTTGTTTTTACTTTGATAAAGTTACTCCCTTTTTTTTTGTTTAAATCCAAAACCATACTTATAGAAAGAGAACAACATGAACATCGTGTAACAATACAACTTCATATAAATGTGCTTTTCCATTTGATTTTTACAAGGAAAGGGATAAAAAATCTTATATTTTAGTCCTCAAAATATGTTCACATTCTTGAGATGAAACCACCGATAAGAGCGGTACTTTCATAAGGCAATTTTCTACGAATCGCTAGAGTATTTCCACCGAATTCCTTCCATCACATAGAAACTCATACCTTTTCGGTCCGTTTTTTCTTCTCATTTATTCATTTATTTTATGTACAACAAACTCCCCACCCGATTTTTCCTTTTTTACATTATAAAACCGTCATCGTTTTCTCCATTTCCCCCGTCATCGTCGTCCCATCCTACCATGACATCGTTTGTTGATCGCATCAATTCCGTTAGTCCGGTGACGTCTTCAAGAAACCTCGGCTCGTTAAAAGCTCGAAGGAGAAAATCGTACCCTCGAGACCGGAATTCGGAAACTATCTGCAAGTTCAGCAAAAAAAAAAACAAAAAACAAAAAAATAAATAGGTGAAGAAAAA
This sequence comes from Zygnema cylindricum, assembly GCA_037447655.1. NCBI lineage: Eukaryota > Viridiplantae > Streptophyta > Zygnematophyceae > Zygnematales > Zygnemataceae > Zygnema > Zygnema cylindricum. The sequence goes on along the minus strand of JBBHKE010001395.1, from coordinate 676,042 downwards.
AAAAAATAATAATAATAAATAGATAATGACAAAGAAAATGACAAAAGTAAATAGATAAATAAATAAATGAAAATGACAATGATAACAAATAAATAAATAAATAAAATTAAACAAAAAGAAAATGGCAATTATCATCATGTCATCGTTTTGACATCTTATATTTTTTTGTTTTCGTGAAAATGAGAAATACAATCAAATCGGTCGGAGGGTCGAATGGAGATTTATTGAGGAAGGAAGAAAATGACTTAATAAGTTAGGGGGAGGGGGATAGGGAGGGAGCGGGAGAGGGAGAGGGAG
>JBBHKE010001395.1:658861-675735 GCA_037447655.1 Zygnema cylindricum | reverse complement strand
AAATCGGTTATATATTCAAATATAACAAGTTCATTCATTGAACAGATAACCTTGAATTAAAAAAAAAACATAATCTAAAGAAGACATAATTACACCTTAAGAAAAAACACAATTACAAAAAACAAAAATAAATATCTTTCAAAAAGAGAACAAACAAAAATCTTAACAAATCTTAACAAAATCTTAACATTGACTGTCGTACAGAGATCGGAGAGAAAGAAAACAAAAAAAGAAAAAAGGGGCGAGAGAGAGAATAAACCTTGGGAGAACAAGCTGTACATTTGTCGAAAGCAGTTCCGGTAATCACTAATTGTGAAAAATGTGAAAGAAAACCTCGGAGTTGATGGGGTACGATACCAAGTGGGAGGTCCGGGTTTTCGGCAACGTCCATCGCAGAATCAGGAGGAGCTCGAATTCTGAAATTTCAATTTTCACGATTGTTTAGAATGTTTCAATTTCCACAAATATTAAAATGTGTAAATTTCCACATTTTTTAAACTGTTTCAATTTCCACAATTTTTGAAATGTTGGTTCGTTTTTCTCTCTCAAATCCGTTCTTAAAACATAAAGAGGTTCAAAGTAAAGAAAAAGGAAAAAAAAATGGCTTATATGTTTTGGAATTCCCGGGTCAAATTTTCTGATTTCACATTTCAAATATTGAAACCTCACAGTATAATTTTTTTCTAACTAATATTTAACCTAATTGAATATGATTTTTTAATTTTTCACCGTCTCTTCTCACCATCAAATCGGCCTTATGACTCAGAAATTTCTTAAAAAAAGACCAAAAAAACCAGAAAATCAAGAAAAACTTAGAGAAACCAGCTAAAACACTATTAAAAAAACACAAAAAATTCCAACAAATTCACACTAGCATAAGGAAACTTTACCAACACATCGCAAACAAAGTTCCCAAAAACCTCGAAAACTAAATTAACTCTTCTTTATTTAACCAATTAACTCTTCAAAATTTGAAGGAATTAATTTGAATTTGAAGGAATTGATTTGAATTTGGAGGAATTGATTTAATTTGAAGGAAATTTAAGAAAATTTACCCTTTTGGATGATGCAAAAGACTTATCGCAAGTTCTACTGCGAGAGAGGCGGCTATGGGGGCCAATCCCGGTCTTGTGACGGTACATTGTTGGTCCAATGTACGATTTGTTGTAGACTGGAAAGAAAAGAAAAAGTAAAAAAGGATAAAAGGTAAATGACGAGGGAAAGAAAACGTCGATAGGTAATGACGAAAAAGAGCATAGAAAACTGACAGACGATGCTGACGACGGGCAGATAGAATGTAGGAAAAAGGACAAAGAAACAATAAAAAAGGGCAAACATTGTGAAAAAAAAAAACAAATGATTTGTGGTTGAATATATTTAAGATCGAGTAATTTCAGTGGCTCACTAAGGCCCAATAAGCAGCTTTTTTGGGGGGGAGGGGAAAGGTCCCCCTAAATTTTAGAAATGACATAATTTTGAACAGGTGCAAGAATAAGATTGAAAAATATGATGAATATGGTTAAAAATTTAAGGACGGTAATAATAGTTGGTTATCGTATCCTTAGAATGTCTTTAAAGTTAATTTAGTCCTCTCTACAAGTTTTTGAACTACACATTTCATGCTTTTTTCCATTTCCATAGAGTTTGCAGATTATTTGTTTTACTTACTAATCTATACAACATAAACAAGTTCTTGAGATAGGGAGAAAGAGAGAGAGAAAAAACAAAAGAACAAATGAAAACAAAACAATAAACATTGAAAACCAGAAAACATTGAAAAGTAAGTACGAAGCAAACAAAAGAAAAAGAAAAAAAAAGACGATCCTTTTTAAAATAAGAAAGAAAGGTTATAGATTTCAAACAAAATATCCCTGACTTTTCATGAGAGATATAACATTTTTTCTTATCTGCCTAATTGAAAAAAAAAAAAAAAAAGGTAACTCACATCCAAAGGTGCCACAACATCGCTGCAAAAATAACATCCTAATCGACTTTCTTCCGTCATTTTTTCTGTTTCCTTCCTCGGGTTTCCGAAATTATCCGAGTCAAATTCCTCGTCCTTTGACTTTCCATCAGATGAAGAAAAATTCACTCCATCGGTTTCTTTTTCGCTTTTTGAAGTTTCTTTTTCGCTTTCTATAGTTTCTTTTTCACTTTTTTGAGTTTCTTTTTCTTGAAAATCTAAATGTGGACCAGCTCCGTGTCGCATCACAAGATAAGTGTCAAATCCTAGAGCCGCATTTATGGCAATCTGCCAAAAAATAGAAGAAAAACAATAAAAAGAAAACAAAAAAATTAAAGAATATAACAACATTACTTGAATCTTTTAATAAACACCTCAACTTGGCCTATCTGTTAGTATCTTCATCTGCGGGTTATCCTCCAACACTTCTATCAAGCTAAAGTTTACTCCTATTTTCTTTTTCATTTTCCCCTACTATTGCCTGTTTTTCCTGTTTTTTTTTGCTAATTGGCACCTTTGTTTCTTTGTTATTTTCCCATGTTTCTTGCCCCGTTTCCCTCTTTTTCTCTTCCTCCTTAAATCATTTTCATCCTTACCCTTTCGTCTTCCTTTGCCGAAGGTTTTCATCTGAAGTATTTATAGGAATTGATGACATGGCAGCAGACAAAGTAGGATGAAAGTGGTAGAGAAAGACAAGGGCAAAGAAAGACAAATTGTATTTCTTGATAGTGATTAAAAAATACAAGACAGTCATTAAGTAGAATGAGAAAGTCACGAGTGTGACCTTTCGAGATCTAGTTGGCTGATGTGACCTTTGAAAGGTCACTTGGCTCTTTTGCCGAAAGCGGCAAAAGATTCTTAGGTGTCAGAGAACTAAAGAAAAGATCAAGTGTCAGAAGCAACAGTGTGCGCTTCTAAGAAGCGCCAGGAGCTCATCACAGAATTTAAGAGATAGAAGAAGAAAACTAAAACTGAAGCAAAATCTGAGCTAGGTAGGAATCATAACTTCTAATCCTATAACTAGCTAGATAACGCAAGCTGGAATACTACTTACTAGCTAAATAACGCAAACTGAAATGCTAGTTTGCGTTATTAACAATGAAGAGCTAGCCTGAAGATTCTAACACAAGAATAATTCTAACACCCCCCCTCTTGGTTAGAATCGAAGGCCGGAAGATGAAAGATGAAGTTCGAACTGAGGACGTGCAAGGGCCTTAGTGAGGAAGTCAGCCAGCTGTTTGGAAGTGGGACAGTAGGAGAACTTCACAGTGCCAGCAGCAATGGCATCACGGGTGAAGTGGAACTGAATATCTATGTGCTTCGTCCTTCGATGATGCACTGGGTTTCCCATGAGGGCAAGTGCACCTTGGGAGTCGCTGAAGATGACAGTGGCGCAAGGCTGAGGGGACTGAAGATTTGCGAGGAGAAAGCGAAGCCAGATGGCTTCCTTTGTGGCATGGGTAGCAGCCATATATTCTGATTCGGTTGAAGAAAGGGCAACTGTGGGTTGCTTCTTTGAAGCCCAGGAGATGAGAGCGCCATGAAGGGAAAAACACACACCAGTGGTTGATCGTCGGGAATCCAAGTCTCCCCCCCAGTCCGCATCGCAGAAACCAGTCAACTCAGGGGAAAAGGAACCAGTGAAGGTGAGTTTGAGGGTTTTTGTCCCTTGAAGGTAACGCAGAACTCGTTTGGCAGCAAGGAGGTGGTCTGAGGAGGGGTTAGAGACAAATTGGCTGAGCTGTCCTACTGCTACTGCAATGTCCGGACGTGTTCCTGTTATGGCATACATAAGGCTACCGACTATAGAACGATACAGCTCATGGGTTGCTCCGGGGACAGGCCCACCGGAGTTTTTAATAAGTTTTACATTTGGGTCCAGAGGAGTAGACACTGGACTGCAATCTGTCATGGAAAATCTGCTGAGGACCTCAGTGATATATTTTTCTTGAGAGAGGTATAATGTTTTTGAAGGTCGGTCTCTCCCGACAAAAATACCCAGGCAGTATTCAACCTCTCCTAAATCAGTCATGGAGAAGTGAATGTTAAGCATGGTTTTAACAAGATGAATGAGTGGAAGGGAGGGACTGGCTAAGAGCAGATCATCAACATAAATCACTAAGATGACAAGATACTCAGCAGTACCTCGCAGAAAAAGGCCAAAGTCCGCATCAAGCTTGTGGAACCCTTGCTTGAGAAGAATCGCCTCCAAGTGTTTGTTCCAAACACGAGGCGCTTGCTTCAAGCCGTAGAGAGATCTGAGAAGGCGGCAGACGAGGTTCTCGGTTCCGGGCGCGACATATCCTTCGGGCTGTCGAATGAAGATTTCTTCGTTGAGTGTACCGTAAAGGAAAGCCGTTTGGACATCCATGTGATGGATGTGCCAGTCACGGGCAGCAGCAAGAGAGAGGAGGATGCGAATGGAGGTAAATTTGGCGACAGGAGCGTATGTCTCATGGAAATCTACTTCTTTTTGTAAAAAGCCCTTCGCGACGAAACGGGCTTTGTAGCGATCAAGGGATCCATCCGCCTTGGTTTTGATCCGGAAGACCCATTTGGATCCGATGACCTTTCGACCGGGAGGAAGGGAGGTGAGTTCCCACGTGCCATTTTTTTGCAAGGAAGCAAATTCGGCGTCAGTGGCTATTTTCCAGGAGGCAGCATTTGGTCCTTTCATGGCGGCTGAAAAGGAAGGAGGAACATCAACCGTGGCAATGTTTGCCATGCCATTGGTTTCACGGAGCTGCAGAGCATGGAGTCTTTGACTTTTTCTGATAGGTGGAGGAGTAGGAACAGCATTCGCCGGTGGAATGACGTATGGGGGGTCATAAGGATTGACTGGGGAGATAGAGTAGGGATCTGAAACTGTTCGAGAAAGTTTTAGAGGAGAATACTCGGTTTGGAGACGTGCCTCTGATGATGTTCGTGTAAGAGTTGAGGGGGATAGAAGAAGGGGAGAAAGGTTGTGTGGATTTGGAGAAATTTCGGGGAAAATAACTGATAGGGTTGATGAGGAAGGGTTTTTGGGAGCAGACGGAAGAAGGGGAGGCGAAGGAGGAGAAGTAAGAGGAGGGGAAGATGAGTGTAAAAGTTTCAGGAGAAGAGGAGTTTCGTTGAAGCTGACGTCACGGCTGAGGACAGCTCGATGTTCGTTGGAGAGCCAAATCTGGTATGCCTTTGATTCGGTAGCAAACCCGATTAGGACGCCCGATTTGGCACGGCTATCCCATTTGCCGGCCGGAGTGAGATTTTTCACCCACGCGGTACATCCGAATATTCGAAGATGAGAAACGTCGGGTTTAATTCCCGTCCAAGCTTCATAAGGGGTTCGTCTAATAATTGCAGAGGTTGGAGAAAGATTGCGTAGGTAATTTGCAGTCGTGACAGATTCTGCCCAGAAAATTTTCGGCAGATCAGCGAAGTGTAACATGGATCTTGCCATGTTTATAACCGTACGATTGTATCTTTCGGAAACTCCGTTTTGCTGCGGCATATGTGCCACCGTTGATTGGTGGATGATGCCGTGAATAGTAAGGAATTGAGAAAATGCGGTAGAGAAGTACTCTCCCCCATTATCGGTTCGCAGGCATTTTATGCGACAGTTGAGGGAGTTTTCGACGAGCGATTTGTATTCTTGAAATTATGTGAACGTGTCTGATTTTCGTTGGAGAAGGAAAAGATGACAATAGCGCGTGGCGTCATCAATGAACGTTACAAAATATAGTGCGCCGGTGTGGTTCGGTACAGACATGGGACCACAAAGATCTGAGTGGACCAATGTAAGAGGAATGTCAGATTTGGAAGTCGAAGATGGAAAAGCCGGACGAGGTAATTTGCCTTGGACGCATCCGGAACAAAATGGGAGATTTTTGGCCGGAAATGAATCTAGGCCGTTGACAAGACCCTTACTTAGGGTTTGGAGACCGGAGGCGGAAAGGTGGCCGTATCTTAGATGCCACCGTGAGAATGAGTCAGGGGACAAGGATATAGCAGAGTTGGCAGATCCAACGGATTTGAAATGCGATAGGATGTAGATAGATCCTGACTTAATGCCAAGGCCTACTTGCGTATTAGTGGATGAAAGAAAGGTGACAGTGGAGGTGGAAAAGACAGCAGTGGCGCCTTGATTAAGAGCTGCGCCAACCGAAAAAAGATTTTTTTTCAGTCCATGAACGAATAAGACGTCAGATAGAATGATTTGTGATGTGTTGGCTGGACTGCCCATAGTTGAGATTTGGCCAATGTGCGTGGCCGATAAGGCTGCGTTATTTCCAAGTAAAATTGTCACTGGATACTGAAGCGGCGATACAGTTCGAAACCAATTGTAACGTGATGATAAATGATGCGACGCTCCAGAGTCCACGATCCAAGAATCGTGTGGCTTAAAGGAATCTGGTGCTGCGGATGTAACGAGGGCAAACCCGTATTCTCGCGGCGGTGAAGTATAAGGGGCAGTCGATAATTGGCCGACGACAGGTGGAGTGTAACCGTATGAAAAATAGGTGTACGGTTGGGCGACAGGCGTCGTGTGATTATTATCGCCAAGTGGAGCATTAACGAATCCACGCGAAGGAGAATAATTGAAAGGATTTGTTGGTGCATGATAATCAGGGATGGCCGGTGAAATGGCTTCAGCCGTAGAGGCTTGACCTTGATAAAGGCCACGACCAGGATGGCGTCCACGTCCAGCCGTACGACCAGGGTGTCCTTGTCGGTCCTGCTTACGTTTAAGTGCAAGACAATTATCGATGACGTGGTCAGGTTCCCGGCAATAGCGACAGGAGGAGATCCTGGGCGGTCGAGCGGACGGATGATAGGCTGCCAAAGCGACACCAGGTGGCGGTGGCAGATTCTGTTTGGTCTCCTCATGTAATTGACCGGTGGTGAGAGATGGAATGGTTATAGTGACAGCAGAATTATCGATAGATGAAATAAAGGCGGCGTAAGAGGACGGCAGGCCTCCTAAGATCGCCGTAATAATATCTTCATCAGTGACGGTGGAGCTGATGCTTTTCAGACGTCCAGCCAAAGATTTGATATTTTGGATGTAGTCTTACATACTCTCGGAGGGAAGTTTCTGAGAAGATATTAGTTGACGACGAAGGAGAAGTTTGTTTGACCAAGATTTGTTTTCGTAGGCATTTGTCAGAAGTGTCCAAGCTTCGTGAGCGGAGCTAGCGTCACGGATGAGTCCAAGTTGGGAAGGCTCAAGAGCCAGAACCAATCGTGAAAGTGCCTCCTCATTGCGAAGTATCCAAACAGGTTTGGCGGCAACATCCGAAGGTTCTTTCTCACTTCCGCTGATAACGGACCACAGTTTCTCCCGCCGCAAAAGATGCTCAATCTGAAACTTCCATCCGTAAAAGTCCGTGCCGTTGAATTTTGCAACGGTGTTTGAATTGGTGTGAACAGGCCCATAACCTATAGGAATTGATGACATGGCAGCAGACAAAGTAGGATGAAAGTGGTAGAGAAAGACAAGGGCAAAGAAGGACAAATTGTATTTCTTGATAGTGATAGAACAATACAAGACAGTCATTAAGTAGACATGAGAAAGTCACGAGTGTGACCTTTCGAGATCTAGTTGGCTGATGTGACCTTTGAAAGGTCACTTGGCTCTTTTGCCGAAAGCGGCAAAAGATTCTTAGGTGTCAGAGAACAAAAGAAAAGATCAAGTGTCAGAAGCAACAGTGTGCGCTTCTAAGAAGCGCCAGGAGCTTATCACAGAATGTAAGAGATAGAAAAACTAAAACTGAAGAAAAACTGAGCTAGGTAGGAATCATAACTTCTAATCCTATAACTAGCTAGATAACGCAAACTGGAATACTACTTACTAGCTAAATAACGCAATCTGAAATGCTAGTTTGCGTTATTAACAATGAAGAGCTAGCCTGAAGATTCTAACACAAGAATAATTCTAACACGGTCCTCCCTTCCCTCCCTTCCTTCCCTCTCTTCATCCCTCACTCTCTCAGCCAAGTTGATTTTTTATTCTCATCCAGTTTTGACATTATTAAAGATGAAAAAGGAACAAAATTGAGACACATGAGACGATAAAAACCGCAAATGAGACAAAAAGGAAACAAAGTGGGAACAGAAATGAGACTAACCAGAGACAAAAGCGGATACATGAACGAGATGCCGAAAAAAACAAAAATGCGGCAAAACAAACAAGCAAAAATAGGACAAGAATGAGACGTGAAGGAGACAAGAAAGAGACAAAAACAAAAAAATTAAAAACAAATAAGAGAGAACTGAGAAAAAACAAGACAAAAATGAAACAAAAGCGAAAACGAAAAAAAGACAAAAACCAAAACAAAACCAAGCCTGGAAAAAAAAAAACAAGAAGTAAGAGAAGAATGAGACAAAAAATAAGACAAGAATAAGATGAAAGAGGTACAGGTGGCACCTTACCGCGACTCCCGACAACCCTCCGAAGAGAGTTCGAGCCTCCGGATTGGCTTTTGCCAAAATATCTCGAACTCGCAGAGCCTCCAAATATGCGACATCTGTCACACCCACCAGATCCCAAGAGCCAATTAGTGAGAGAAGGAGACGGAGAGGGAGGGGGAGAGGGAGAGGGAGAGGAAGAGGGAGAGGGAGAGGGAGAGGGAGAGGGAGAGGGAGAGGGAGAGAGGGGAAGCGGAGGGATCGGGGGAGGGGGACGGGGAGCGGGCGCGAGAGAGGGAGAGAGGGGAAGGGGAGGGAGAGGGGGAGGGAGAGGAAAAGGGAGAGGAAGAGGGGGAAGGAGAGGGAGGGAGCAGGGAGAGAGGAGAGGGAGGGGGAGGGAGAGGGGAAGGGAGAGGGAGAGGGAGAGGAAGAGTGAGAGAAAGCGGGAGAGGGAGAGGGAGAGGGACAGGGAGAGGGAGAGCAACAATATTTGAGTTCCTCTAAAGTCTATTTTCCAAGCAACAATTTAAACTTCTCACAAACTATTACTTCTTACTATTTGAAGGCTGAAAATTTTCGATTGAAGGTTTTGTGAATTCTCTGACTAATGTAGTTAAAATGTGAATCTTCAGCTAACATTTTGATACAGTGACAACCGGTTTAAAAACTGTATAATTGCAAGTTATCAAATGCGACATGAATTGTTTACTGAAACACTAAAACAAATATTTTTTTCTTTACATTCAAGAGGTGGTTAAAAAGTTCAAATTCTTGTCATAATGAAGAGTTCGGTAAACATATAACTGTTTGAAATATAAATATTGGCAATATTCAACTTCTCACCACAATTACTGTGGGCTATTTATTATTGATACAATTATTGATAGGGTTTTTATGTATGATTACAGTGGCAAATCCTTGAGGATGTTTTCAGATCATGCTGATCATTTGACGATCCAGATTAAATCATGTATTATGCTAGAGGGAGAGGGAGAGGGAGAGGAAGAGGGAGAGGGAGAGGGAGAAGGAAATTTCAAGGCTTACAAGGTTTCTTGATTCACTTAGAAAATCACTAAATCGCTTTTGCTCAAGAAAAGAGTGGTCAGGACTCAAATACGGTGTATGCAACACCATACCGTGAATCTCTAAAAGAGAAAATAAATTTTCAGTAGGAAGAGAGTATCAGTGTTATTGGTTCTGACATTGGTGCAAATGACATGGCAATTTTTCACCACTTATATAATCCTATTATGAACGTAAATGTTAGTGTTATTAATTCAATTCTAGCGACAAAGGCCCAAAAAAAGCACCAAATTCCTGTTACCAAGCCTAATAGAGATTCCCCTGTAGCCATACTACTTCATGTCCTAATTTTCGCATTGTCAAGGATCAAAGGCAACTTTAAGAGTCAATACAAAAATGATGATAAAAAATCGTGGATTTGTATGATTTGTATGAGCTCCAATAATGTAGAGTGGACATTCTAGTTTTGCATTAACATTCAAGTTGAGAACATTAACTAATGGGGTTGAGAAACATGGACAAGTCGTTGCTGTTAGAGTTAAATTTCTTTCAAGTACTAAAAAGTCGTTTATCTCAGTGCAAATAAGCATTACCTTTTCATTGTCATCTTGCCATCAAACGTCGGAGGACTAAGTCAAGAGACAAATGAATTCGAGAGTTTAAAATTTTAGGTCGAGTATAAGTTTTTCTTCAAGTTCAACTAAATAAATCAACGGTATAGCATACTGGAGGCTGAACTCAGGAATATTCTTTGTATAGAAAAACGTGCGAAACAGGAAATGGAGCCCTTCAACCAGGGGAAGGGAAAGAAAGGGACATGAGGACTTAAATGAGAGAAAGAGAGAAAAGGAAATGAAGCATAGAACCAGCAAAAGAGTGAGAGAAAAAGAGAGAAACGGAGTCTTACTTTCGGTTGAGAGAGTAAGTAGCCAAGAGTCTCGCTCTCGAGGCAAAGTTTGGAGCTCCTTCACGATTCGAGCGTGGATTGGAGCCAAGCGTTTCCTCCAATCAGAAGGAGTTTTTTTGCGGTCTACCAGCCACTCTGATGGGCGAAACAAAGACACATCAGCCTCAAAAAAGAATTTGGAAACAATTGAGTTTAACAAAAGATTTTTAACATAAGAAGTTTAACAATAAGAGAATGGCAAGTGGAGGAGAGGGAGAGAACTTTCCTAAACCGGATTCGGTATGGTGAAAGACGCGTGACTAATCTCTATGGCTCAGACTCAACTAGACAAAATTATCTTAAAATAGTCTTACAAAAGAAGCAACAAAGAAAATAAAAAAAAGAGAAAAAAAAGGTGGTGGGGAAGAAAATAATAGGAACCTTTATGTTGTGATAAAGAAAGAAACGGAAAAGGGAGAGGCCATAGAATGTTTAAAAAAATTGTATACAGTATTACCCACAACAATTATAACACGCCTTCTAAAAAGATATTCTATGATATTGAAAATTGATCAAGACGAAGTATATGGTTATCAATTATATTATATCATGTCATATTATATCATATCATATCATATCATATCATATCGTATCGTATTGTATCATATCATATCATATCATATCATTTCATATCATACTATACTATATTAAGCTATACTATACTATATTATACTATACTATTAATTATTTAATCAATTATTACTTTTTTCTTTACATATCTTTGTCTAAGCCCGATAGGGTAGAACGAAATTAATTAATAATCAATTGATAAATTCATCGTTTTCAATCACAAAAACATTTTAAAGTACGAAATAATAATAAAATTTGGTGTAAAATATTAGGTTTTCAAGGACCTATCAAATCGAAACGTTTTGATGCCAAACTACAGTACTTCTTGCACAACATACAAAACAAATAAGATAAAGATTTCAAGCTTTCCGAACAGCATTCATTATTTTATCATTAACTAAATTCTAATTAGAAGCAATTACTGATTGCCACAAATTCAAGCTTGGAAAACGAATTTTGAAAAACGATTTTTTCCTTTTCTTCACCAAAAAATTCTCAAACTAAACCAAAAAAAAAGTGAAAACCCTAATTTTTCAATTAAAGTAGCCTCGAAATCAGTCTCGAAACTCGAGCCATAAGCAAAAACATGAGGAAACCCTAACCTAAAAAAGTACAACAATACACAACTTCGCCGAGTAGAAAAAACAATGACAAAATCCTAACCCTAAAAGGTACAATCATCCACAGATTCGTCAACCGCCGTACCTCCGAGCTTCGAGTACTGAATGTCAAGTGCCAGCTGGCACTCCTCAAACTGAGCGCCCTCCTCAGTGGTCTCCATTTCAGCGAAGTCGCACGGAAAACTTGAAAAAGGGAAATTATAATATGATTCATTTCCAGAAAAAAGAAGGCGGGTACAACAAAGCATCGCCGAGTAGTCAAAATAGAGGTCAGTTAACAGTACACCGCCAATCGCTATTAGCGTGTAGGTTTGATTAGCGTATACTATTATTTAGCGTGGTGTACGCTAATTGAGAATTTGGAAATTTTGGAAGAAATCGATTACTCTAATTAGGAATAGGGGTTTTTTAAATAGTGTGGATAATTCTATTTGAGAATAAAAACAAAAAAAAGCGGGACGGGATTAGCGTACACAACGCTAATAGCGATTGGCGGTGTAGTGTCATTGATGCTAACAAGGAGACGCTGCGTAGTGAATTATTAGCTGTATATCACGTGACTACGCTTTGCCACGTGGCTCTATAACTATGAAGCTCATTCGAGTTTTCAACACTATTTTATTAGTGTTGAGTATCGGGTAAATTCATATCGCTATGATTTCGATATTCTATATATTGAATATCGATTAAGCAGAATCCTCGATATATCGTACCGAGACCAACATAAATTTTCGCGATATTTTTTTAAATTTAATATTTTATTATTATTTTATTTTATAAATTTTCTAGGGTTTTTAAGGGTTTTTTTAGGGTTTTCTAGGGCTTTTCTACGGTTTTCTAGGGTTTTCTAGGGCTTGTCTAGCCAATGCTGGGGCTTATAAATTTTAGCAGAATTCAGCATAAAAACATATATGTGCATATACACATATTAGAAACATTCACATAAAACTTGTGAAACAATCTCAGCCGAGAATCGGCTAAGGTTCGTCGAGAATTTTATTGTACTTGTTGACTGGACTGAATGATGTACGGAAAATGATGTACGGAAGAACATCACACCTCATTCACTTCATAATCCAGACTCTCCAAATTGTCGTTCGAGACGGATTCTGGCGTGTCCGTGTTCTCCTGTGGCTGCTGACCGTCCACGTGGCGCTCATCTGGCAGGGGGCGGTCAGTGGGGCAATCAGAGGGCCGCTCACTGTCAGTCAGCAAACGCCGAAGAATGGCCTCCTCGTGTGCGGAATTCTCCACGTCAGCATGTTCCTGACTGCCAGCTGGCAGAGCCACGTGAAAAGTCTCCATAGGCAGCAACAAGCGAGCAAGGCAGCGTACGATGGATAAGCATTTCACAGGCTTTGGTTTGGCGCTTGATACAATTTTGTTCGAAGGGTACAATTTAGCTGCACCGAGACACCGATGTACTGTACTGTATTGTACTTTACTGTACTGTACTGTATTGTACTGTACACCGCCAATCGCCTGTACACCGCCAATCGCTATTAGCGTGTAGGTTTGATTAGCGCATACTACTATTTAGCGTGGTGTACGCTAATTGGGAATTTGGAAATTTTGGAAGAAATCGATTACTCTAATTAGAAATTAGGGCTTTTTTAAATAGTGTGGATAATTCTATTTGAGAATAAAAACAAAAAAAAGCGGGACGGGATTAGCGTACACAACGCTAATAGCGATTGGCGGTGTACAGTGCGTGCGCGTGCGAAAAATTGCAAGGTTCATTACAGTACAGTACACCGTGAATCGTTATTCGCGTAAAGGTTTCTTTAGCGTGCAGGAACAATTACCGTTATTTACGCTAATTGAGAATTTGGAAACTTTCAACGAAATCGTTTATTCTAATTAGGAATTAGGGTTATTTTAAATAGTGTGGATAATTCTATTTGAGAATTTGCAAAAAAAAAAAGGTACCTTAAATAGCGTCCATTACGCCAATACCGATTCACGGTGTAGAGTACACCGTACAACCACTATTAGTGTTGATGTTTTTTCGGCACTCAAAACATCTTTTCTCCGTACACAATTGTCAGATTTTCAATTTAAAACCGCCAATCGGAAACTGAAATTGTTATCTTTCAATCGCAACCGTCAGATCTGTAATCCGAGAAATATGTAAGGAGAAAATATGTTTCAAGTGGCAAAAAAGCATTAACACTAATAGCGATACACGGCAGAGGTCGCAAAAGTCAGAATTTTAGATTAACCGAAACCGACAAAAAAAAATCAAAATCTGAGTACCCGACGCCCTACTGGGTTATGTCACGCTCCTAATATGTTACCCGTTACCCGATACCCGTTTACGAAAATAAAAGTTAACCGAAACTTGATTTCCCGCGGTCACCCGTATCCGCCCGTACCCAAATAAGTACAAAATTAGTGGTAAATCTCCCTTAGGGTATGGCCCCATGTGGCTTTCGGGTTTTTTCTGTCGTTTTCCTTTCAAACTTAGCGTCGTACTGCTTATGTTGAAACCGTACGAAAAAATCGCAATTTTGTAGAGTACAATTTGCGTCATTCTACAACCTAGGAAATACTAAAATTTGTCGTCTTGTGTTTTTTCGACCCACTGTCACGTCATCTTTAAACTTATCATAAACCACATCGACAATGTGTTTTAAGCAAAGTATAACCTTTTACACAAATAGAAAACATATTCCCACGTGTGAAAAGTTTTCAAAAGTTTTTGACGACTGAAAAAAAATACAGGGCTGTTCGTTTTTGTCCGCATGCACCTTGTACGGTTTTTTTTTTGGCAGGGGTCTCGAGGCTATAGTGTCATTTCAAGCAAAGTAGAAAAAAATGCGAAGTCATGGCGGCGACCGAACAAGAGACGTTTAAGCAAAGGCATGTCGTACAACCACGACTTCAAGGCTTTACGTCTACGATGACATGACATACTCAATCGTTTCAAAAATTGCAATTTGTATTGCGACGCTTCAAAAAGTTTTGAAAAAATACGGTGCGGCAAAGACAAATTGTACACAGTGACAACCGACACGGGTATTGTCGAAGTATACAATCGTCATAAACTTAAGTAACGATTTTGAGTAAACACATAAAAACACATGAAATTCGGGTCCGCTAGATCCGCGCTAAATTACAAAGTAAGTTCACTAAGTTTCAAGTACATGGGGGCGTACCTTTATACATTCCACGATACCAAGAGTACAAAATACAATAATGTTAAGTAGTATAGACAATACAAAACCTTTAATTTTTTTTTGTTTTTGCTTTCCTGACAGTAACCAAGTTTTTTTTTCCGTGAATCACCCACTTAAATCCCCCCGGCCCCCCAAATTTGGCACCCGAATCCGTTCTGGATCCGACACGAGCTGTCTGGTAATAGTTGGTTACGGTTTCGCGTAACCGTTTGCGACCTCTAATACACACTGTACAGTACTGTAGAGTTCCGTATCGTCAAGCATTGCCTATCGCTATTGCGGATAAAGATGTTAGAGGAATTGTAAACCTGGATGAAAAACTAAGATGACACCTACCGATGTCCGCGCATTAGCGTGGCGATACACTATGATGTTTATTATAACCCGATGAGCTGCGATATACATCAATTCCCAAAACCGATATAAGGAAAAATAATCATCCCTCCCTTTGAACAAGGTCAAATAGTGTCAAACAGGGTCAAACAGATATAAATGGAGCCAAGCGAAGATAAACGAAATTAAATAGCTTTAACAAGGCGTCAAAGAAAGTCAAACTGGGTGAAACGTGGTCAAACAAGGTCAAATATTATATAATAAAGTGAAAAAAAATGAGTGAAACAAAGTCAATAAAGCATACAAAAAGTCAAACGTGGTCAAACGTGGTCAAACATGGTGAAACACGGTGAAGCAAAGTAAAGTAAACTAAAACGGGGTCAAAGAGAATTAACTCTAATCAATGAAGGTTAAACGGGGTCCAACAGAGTGAAATAGAGTCAACTGGGTTAAATAAAGTCAAACATTCTAAAACGGGGTTAATGCAATCACACTAGGTCAAGTAGGGTCAAACAAGTATAAAAATCGTGAAGCCTTTACCAAGGCCATCGTTAAGTCCCCTTGACTTTCCTCGAGCGGTCTCCCTCGAGTGGTTTATGAGTTACTTTGCGATGTCTTTCCTCGTGATACCCCATCCCTAAGATTTTTTTGACCTCTTCTTTAAGGTAATGTCCAAGGTGGCTCGTTGGCACAATCTCTATAGTGTAGTCCCGCTATTTTTTGTTGCTCAACATATGGTTGTTTTTACGCTTGTTGGGGGAATCTGTCTAATAATTATTGGTGAAGTATTCTACTGATTGTTGGCTTGCACTATTAGTATCCAACTCCAAGGAAGCGTTTCACGACCGTCTTTTGTAACATCAATTTAATGTTTCTACGAAAAGAGGTTGTGAGGTGGTTGTCTATGGCTTGCCGGATATTTAAGATCTTTGTCCCGATAAGGTGGTCTTCACAGTTGATGTAGCGAACGCCGTCAGTATAGTCGATCGTAATGTTATCCTACAAAAAGTACGACAAGTACCTTCACAATCTAAACGAACTCTTTCCTGTTGTTCGGGCTTTATATTCTCGACCTATCTTGCCATTCTTTCCTCGTAAGAGTTCTTTAGGCGACGTTGCCACATTTGAGTCTACAAGTGATACTCGCCAAAGTGATCGTTTAGGGGCACATATTTTTGCTTTAGCCCACCTTAAAGCAATACGAGCATTAACAACAACATCCTTTATTGGTTGTATATTTTTTGTGAATAGCGAAATATACACATATTCGAGGTTCGAGGGATCAAGATTTTTGCTTTCTCCCATTTCTCAGACCACTTTCATTTGATCGTACTCTAAATTAAACCATCTAAATGTGTGGCTAGGTGCCCACGTGGTTTGCCGTCGGATCGCCTCTTCCCCACACGTTTTCCTCTTGCTTCCATCAATGACGACATAAAGGCATTAAGTTGCCCTATTCGTGCCGTTTTTTTTGTAAACCACGTTGTTGTTGATGCGCTGTTAAAAGACATTTCCCATAGAGACGACCTTCACAAACTATTAGTGTAACTCTGAGACCTCCATAAGTCCTCAGAGTGGACAGCTTCCAAGAAGCCTCTAGGATAATCCTGACCCCTTTGTGTTTAAGCAAAAATAACTGCCACCCTGGCAGACAAAAACGCTGACCAACTTCACCCCTGTGAAGACAAGACTCCCCTGAGTCGATAGCAAAAAGAATCTCTGAATTTGCTCCCCTGAGCAGTAAGTTATGGAGGGTCAAAGTTGACCTTTTGTACAGAAGCTCTCTGGGAGAGAGGGTCCTATCTTCTAATTTTTCTAAGTCCTATCTCTCTCACAGACTCTATCTACTG